>VOQZ01000271.1:0-37747 GCA_008079305.1 Phytophthora palmivora | reverse complement strand
CAGTGCTGTGACGTATTGAATGCGGTTTCACTTGATTTCAGTATATGATACTGATTTCCATTCAGTGGATGAAATCATGGTAGATGTGCAACCTAATTCGACGCCGCATAGGAAATAGTGCTCTGTATTACGACTACAAAGCGTTTGTAGGAATGTGCTTTGTTGGACTTCAAAATGGACGTCGATCGCTGATTGGCGAATCATTCGTACCGCAACATATGGTAAACACTACGATCAACGTTAGGACGGTCTAGTATGCATCTTCCCGAAATTTCAGCTCTTTCCGACCCGTTTTGTGCTCGGATGTGTACTTCTTTCTGATTGGTTGTTGCGCCTGTCTATACCCAACCTAGGTGTGTTAAAGATGCATACCATCTACTCCAACATGTCTATATCAAGTTTCGTTGCATTCCAGCCAATAGTGGCGAAGTTAGAACGATTCCAAAATGTGTATGCTATTGTGGGTACCTAATCTAGTGAATCCAGGCTGCCCAATATTGCTTGGTTTGGGTCAACAGATGTCAAGGGCCCCGGATACACGTTCGCTAGGACCCCCGGATGCCTAAAATAAGGCCTCTAACAGGACCAGGACCCCCAGATACACGTGTATCCGCGGCGGAATATATATAGCATGTCCGGGGTCGAGTTTGGAGGCGGTCACTTTGAATGGCGATATTGAGGTCAATAATTGGTCGTTTGACGCAACCGAGGGCGCAAATCATATCTACATGTTACGGTGCGTTGAATGGCGCTATCGGAGCGAGTGTAGCGTCTATATCCAGTATCGTCCTGGCTATGTAAAGATCACACAATTTGCACACAGATACAGTCCTTCTGACATGGTGTCTGGGTGGTTAATGCTGGATGTCAGTGCTCAGACATGTGTTCCTATGATGTGTAATCACTTACCATATGTTCTGTGCACAAAAAAGACGTTCATCGCGACGGAATTCTCAACTATATCGCTTCCACCTCGATTTTCGCATTGACATTCGAATTACAGTGCTGTGAACGTATTGAATGCGGTTTTCACTTGATTTCAGTATGATACTTATCTTCCATTCAGTGGATGAAATCATGGTAGATGTGCAACCAATTCGACGCCGCATAGGAAATAGTGCTCTGTATTACGACTACAAAGCCTTTGTAGGAATGTGCTTTGTTGGACTTCAAAATGGACGTCGATCGCTGATTGGCTGAATCATTCGTACCGCAACATATGGTAAACACTACGATCAACTTTAGGACGTCTAGTATGCATCTTCCCGAAATTTCAGCTCTTTCCGACCCGTTTTGTGCTCGGAATGTGTACTTCTTTCTGATTGGTTGTTGCGCCTGTCTATACCCAACCTAGGTGTGTTAAAGATGCATACCATCTACTCCAACATGTCTATATCAAGTTTCGTTGCATTCCAGCCAATAGTGGCGAAGTTAGAACGATTCCAAAATGTGTATGCTATTGTGGGTACCTAATCTAGTGAATCCAGGCTGCCCAATATTGCTTGGTTTGGGTCAACAGATGTCAAGGGCCCCCGGATACACGTTCGCTAGGACCCCCGGATGCCTAAAATAAGGGCTCTAACAGGACCCCCAGGACCCCCAGATACACGTGTATCCGCGGCGGAATATATATAGCATGTCCGGGGTCGAGTTTGGAGGCGGTCGGTCACTTTGAATGGCGATATTGAGGTCAATAATTGGTCGTTTGACGCAACCAAGGGCCGCAAATCATATCTACGTGTACGGTGCGTTGAATGGCGCTATCGGAGCGAGTGTGTAGCGTCTATATCCGTATCGTCCTGGCTATGTAAAGATCGCACACATTTGCACACAGATACAGTCCTTCTGACATGGTTGTCTGGGTAATGCTGGATGTCAGTGCTCAGACATGTGCTCCTATGATGTGTAATCACTTACCATATGTTCTGTGCACAAAAAAGACGTTCCATCGCGATGACGGAATTCTCAACTATATCGCTTCCACCTCGATTTTCGCATTGACATTCGAATTACAGTGCTGTGAACGTATTGAATGCGGTTTTCACTTGATTTCAGTATGAATACTGATCTTTTCAGTGGATGAAATCATGGTAGATGTGCAACCTAATTCGACGCCGCATAGGAAATAGTGCTCTGTATACGACTACAAAGCCGTTTGTAGGAATGTGCTTTTGTTGGACTTCAAAATGGACGTCGATCGCTGATTGGCTGAATCATTCGTACCGCAACATATGGTAAACACTACGATCAACTTTAGGACGATCTAGTATGCATCTTCCCGAAATTCAGCTCTTTCCGACCCGTTTGTGCTCGTAATGTGTACTTCTTTCTGATTGGTTGTTGCGCCTGTCTATACCCAACCTAGGTGTGTTAAAGATGCATACCATCTACTCCAACATGTCTATATCAAGTTTCGTTGCATTCCAGCCAATAGTGGCGAAGAAGTTAGAACGATTCCAAAATGTGTATGCTATTGTGTGTACCTAATCTAGTGAATCCAGGCTGCCCAATATTGCTTGGTTTGGGTCAACAGATGTCAAGGGCCCCCGGATACACGTTCGCTAGGACCCCCGGATGCCTAAAATAAGGCCTCTAACAGGACCCCCAGGACCCCCAGATACACGTGTATCCGCGGCGGAATATATATAGCATGTCCGGGGTCGAGTTTGGAGGCGGTCACTTTGAATGGCGATATGAGGTCAATAATTGGTCGTTTGACGCAACCAAGGCCGCAAATCATATCTACGTGTCACGGTGCGTTGAATGGCGCTATCGGAGCGAGTGTAGCGTCTATATCCAGTATCGTCCTGGCTATGTAAAGATCGCAAACATTTGCACACAGATACAGTCCTTCTGACATGGTTGTCTGGGTAATGCTGGATGTCAGTGCTCAGAATGTGCTCCTATGATGTGTAATCACTTACCATGTGTTCTGTGCACAAAAAAGACGTTCATCGCGACGGAATTCTCAACTATATCGCTTCCACCTCGATTTTCGCATTGACATTCGAATTACAGTGCTGTGAACGTATTGAATGCGGTTTTCACTTGATTTCAGTATGTGATACTGATCTTCCATTCAGTGGATGAAATCATGGTAGATGTGCAACCTAATCGACGCCGCATAGGAAATAGTGCTCTGTATTACGACTACAAAGCCGTTTGTAGGAATGTGCTTTTGTTGGACTTCAAAATGGACGTCGATCGCTGATTGGCTGAATCATTCGTACCGCAACATATGGTAAACACTACGATCAACTTTAGGACGATCTAGTATGCATCTTCCCGAAATTTCAGCTCTTTCCGACCCGTTTTGTGCTCGTAAAGTGTACTTCTTTCTGATTGGTTGTTGCGCCTGTCTATACCCAACCTAGGTGTGTTAAAGATGCCTATCCATCTACTCCAACATGTCTATATCAAGTTTCGTTGCATTCCAGCCAATAGTGGCGAAGTTAGAACGATTCCAAAATGTGTATGCTATTGTGTGTGCCTAATCTAGTGAATCCAGGCTGCCCAATATTGCTTGGTTTGGGTCAACAGATGTCAAGGGCCCCCGGATACACGTTCGCTAGGACCCCGGATGCCTAAAATAAGGCCTCTAACAGGACCCCAGGACCCCCAGATACACGTGTATCCGCGGCGGGAATATATATAGCATGTCCGGGGTCGAGTTTGGAGGCGGTCACTTTGAATGGCGATATTGAGGTCAATAATTGGTCGTTTGACGCAACCAAGGGCCGCAAATCATATCTACGTGTCACGGTGCGTTGAATGGCGCTATCGGAGCGAGTGTAGCGTCTATATCCAGTATCGTCCTGGCTATGTAAAGATCGCACACATTTGCACACAGATACAGTCCTTCTGACATGGTTGTCTGGGTAATGCTGGATGTCAGTGCTCAGACATGTGCACTATGATGTGTAATCACTTACCATATGTTCTGTGCACAAAAAAGACGTTTCATCGCGACGGAATTCTCAACTATATCGCTTCCACCTCGATTTTCGCATTGACATTCGAATTACAGTGCTGTGAACGTATTGAATGCGGTTTTCACTTGATTTCAGTATGTGATACTGATCTTCCATTCAGTGGATGAAATCATGGTAGATGTGCAACCTAATTCGACGCCGCATAGGAAATAGTGCTCTGTATTACGACTACAAAGCCGTTTGTAGGAATGTGCTTTTGTTGGACTTCAAAATGGACGTCGATCGCTGATTGGCTGAATCATTCGTACCGCAACATATGGTAAACACTACGATCAACTTTAGGACGATCTAGTATGCATCTTCCCGAAATTTCAGCTTTCCGACCCGTTTTGTGTGTGCTCGTAAAGTGTACTTCTTTCTGATTGGTTGTTGCGCCTGTCTATACCCAACCTAGGTGTGTTAAAGATGCATACCATCTACTCCAACATGTCTATATCAAGTTTCGTTGCATTCCAGCCAATAGTGGCGAAGTTAGAACGATTCCAAAATGTGTATGCTATTGTGTGCCTAATCTAGTGAATCCAGGCTGCCCAATATTGCTTGGTTTGGGTCAACAGATGTCAAGGGCCCCCGGATACACGTTCGCTAGGACCCCCGGATGCCTAAAATAAGGCCTCTAACAGGACCCCCAGGACCCCCAGATACACGTGTATCCGCGCGGCGGAATATATAGCATGTCCGGGGTCGAGTTTGGAGGCGGTCACTTTGAATGGCGATATTGAGGTCAATAATTGGTCGTTTGACGCAACCAGGGCGCAAATCATATCTACGTGTCACGGTGCGTTGAATGGCGCTATCGGAGCGAGTGTAGCGTCTATATCCAGTATCGTCCTGGCTATGTAAAGATCGCACACATTTGCACACAGATACAGTCCTTCTGACATGGTTGTCTGGGTAATGCTGGATGTCAGTGCTCAGACATGTGCTCCTATGATGTGTAATCACTTACCATATGTTCTGTGCACAAAAAAGACGTTCCATCGCGACGGAATTCTCAACTATATCGCTTCCACCTCGATTTTCGCATTGACATTCGAATTACAGTGCTGTGAACGTATTGAATGCGGTTTTCACTTGATTTCAGTATGTGATACTGATCTTCCATTCAGTGGATGAAATCATGGTAGATGTGCAACCTAATTCGACGCCGCATAGGAAATAGTGCTCTGTATTACGACTACAAAGCCGTTTGTAGGAATGTGCTTTTGTTGGACTTCAAAATGGACGTCGATCGCTGATTGGCTGAATCATTCGTACCGCAACATATGGTAAACACTACGATCAACTTTAGGACGGTCTAGTATGCATCTTCCCGAAATTTCAGCTCTTTCCGACCCGTTTTGTGCTCGTAATGTGTACTTCTTTCTGATTGGTTGTTGCGCCTGTCTATACCCAACCTAGGTGTGTTAAAGATGCATACCATCTACTCCAACATGTCTATATCAAGTTTCGTTGCATTCCAGCCAATAGTGGCGAAGTTAGAACGATTCCAAAATGTGTATGCTATTGTGTGTACCTAATCTAGTGAATCCAGGCTGCCCAATATTGCTTGGTTTGGGTCAACAGATGTCAAGGGCCCCCGGATACACGTTCGCTAGGACCCCCGGATGCCTAAAATAAGGCCTCTAACAGGACCCCCAGGACCCCCAGATACACGTGTATCCGCGGCGGAATATATATAGCATGTCCGGGGTCGAGTTTGGAGGCGGTCACTTTGAATGGCGATATTGAGGTCAATAATTGGTCGTTTGACGCAACCGAGGGCGCAAATCATATCTACGTGTCACGGTGCGTTGAATGGCGCTATCGGAGCGAGTGTAGCGTCTATATCCCGTATCGTCCTGGCTATGTAAAGATCGCACACATTTGCACACAGATACAGTCCTTCTGACATGGTTGTCTGGGTAATGCTGGATGTCAGTGCTCAGACATGTGCTCCTATGATGTGTAGTCACTTACCATATGTTCTGTGCACAAAAAAGACGTTCCATCGCGACGGAATTCTCAACTATATCGCTTCCACCTCGATTTTCGCATTGACATTCGAATTACAGTGCTGTGAACGTATTGAATGCGGTTTTCACTTGATTTCAGTATGTGATACTGATCTTCCATTCAGTGGATGAAATCATGGTAGATGTGCAACCTAATTCGACGCCGCATAGGAAATAGTGCTCTGTATTACGACTACAAAGCCGTTTGTAGGAATGTGCTTTTGTTGGACTTCAAAATGGACGTCGATCGCTGATTGGCTGAATCATTCGTACCGCAACATATGGTAAACACTACGATCAACTTTAGGACGGTCTAGTATGCATCTTCCCGAAATTTCAGCTCTTTCCGACCCGTTTTGTGCTCGTAATGTGTACTTCTTTCTGATTGGTTGTTGCGCCTGTCTATACCCAACCTAGGTGTGTTAAAGATGCATACCATCTACTCCAACATGTCTATATCAAGTTTCGTTGCATTCCAGCCAATAGTGGCGAAGTTAGAACGATTCCAAAATGTGTATGCTATTGTGTGTGCCTAATCTAGTGAATCCAGGCTGCCCAATATTGCTTGGTTTGGGTCAACAGATGTCAAGGGCCCCCGGATACACGTTCGCTAGGACCCCCGGATGCCTAAAATAAGGCCTCTAACAGGACCCCCAGGACCCCCAGATACACGTGTATCCGCGGCGGAATATATATAGCATGTCCGGGGTCGAGTTTGGAGGCGGTCACTTTGAATGGCGATATTGAGGTCAATAATTGGTCGTTTGACGCAACCAAGGCCGCAAATCATATCTACGTGTCACGGTGCGTTGAATGGCGCTATCGGAGCGAGTGTAGCGTCTATATCCAGTATCGTCCTGGCTATGTAAAGATCGCACACATTTGCACACAGATACAGTCCTTCTGACATGGTTGTCTGGGTAATGCTGGATGTCAGTGCTCAGACATGTGATCCTATGATGTGTAATCACTTACCATATGTTCTGTGCACAAAAAAGACGTTTCATCGCGACGGAATTCTCAACTATATCGCTTCCACCTCGATTTTCGCATTGACATTCGAATTACAGTGCTGTGAACGTATTGAATGCGGTTTTCACTTGATTTCAGTATGTGATACTGATCTTCCATTCAGTGGATGAAATCATGGTAGATGTGCAACCTAATTCGACGCCGCATAGGAAATAGTGCTCTGTATTACGACTACAAAGCCGTTTGTAGGAATGTGCTTTTGTTGGACTTCAAAATGGACGTCGATCGCTGATTGGCTGAATCATTCGTACCGCAACATATGGTAAACACTACGATCAACTTTAGGACGATCTAGTATGCATCTTCCCGAAATTTCAGCTCTTTCCGACCCGTTTTGTGCTCGTAATGTGTACTTCTTTCTGATTGGTTGTTGCGCCTGTCTATACCCAACCTAGGTGTGTTAAAGATGCATACCATCTACTCCAACATGTCTATATCAAGTTTCGTTGCATTCCAGCCAATAGTGGCGAAGTTAGAACGATTCCAAAATGTGTATGCTATTGTGTGTACCTAATCTAGTGAATCCAGGCTGCCCAATATTGCTTGGTTTGGGTCAACAGATGTCAAGGGCCCCCGGATACACGTTCGCTAGGACCCCCGGATGCCTAAAATAAGGCCTCTAACAGGACCCCCAGGACCCCCAGATACACGTGTATCCGCGGCGGAATATATATAGCATGTCCGGGGTCGAGTTTGGAGGCGGTCACTTTGAATGGCGATATTGAGGTCAATAATTGGTCGTTTGACGCAACCGAGGCCGCAAATCATATCTACGTGTCACGGTGCGTTGAATGGCGCTATCGGAGCGAGTGTAGCGTCTATATCCAGTATCGTCCTGGCTATGTAAAGATCGCACACATTTGCACACAGATACAGTCCTTCTGACATGGTTGTCTGGGTAATGCTGGATGTCAGTGCTCAACATGTGCTCCTATGATGTGTAATCACTTACCATATGTTCTGTGCACAAAAAAGACGTTTCCATCGCGACGGAATTCTCAACTATATCGCTTCCACCTCGATTTTCGCATTGACATTCGAATTACAGTGCTGTGAACGTATTGAATGCGGTTTTCACTTGATTTCAGTATGTGATACTGATCTTCCATTCAGTGGATGAAATCATGGTAGATGTGCAACCTAATTCGACGCCGCATAGGAAATAGTGCTCTGTATTACGACTACAAAGCCGTTTGTAGGAATGTGCTTTTGTTGGACTTCAAAATGGACGTCGATCGCTGATTGGCTGAATCATTCGTACCGCAACATATGGTAAACACTACGATCAACTTTAGGACGATCTAGTATGCATCTTCCCGAAATTTCAGCTCTTTCCGACCCGTTTTGTGCTCGTAATGTGTACTTCTTTCTGATTGGTTGTTGCGCCTGTCTATACCCAACCTAGGTGTGTTAAAGATGCCTACCATCTACTCCAACATGTCTATATCAAGTTTCGTTGCATTCCAGCCAATAGTGGCGAAGTTAGAACGATTCCAAAATGTGTATGCTATTGTGTGTGCCTAATCTAGTGAATCCAGGCTGCCCAATATTGCTTGGTTTGGGTCAACAGATGTCAAGGGCCCCCGGATACACGTTCGCTAGGACCCCCGGATGCCTAAAATAAGGCCTCTAACAGGACCCCCAGGACCCCCAGATACACGTGTATCCGCGGCGGAATATATATAGCATGTCCGGGGTCGAGTTTGTAGGCGGTCACTTTGAATGGCGATATTGAGGTCAATAATTGGTCGTTTGACGCAACCAAGGCCGCAAATCATATCTACGTGTCACGGTGCGTTGAATGACGCTATCGGAGCGAGTGTAGCGTCTATATCCAGTATCGTCCTGGCTATGTAAAGATCGCATACATTTGCACACAGATACAGTCCTTCTGACATGGTTGTCTGGGTAATGCTGGATGTCAGTGCTCAGACATGTGCACCTATGATGTGTAATCACTTACCATATGTTCTGTGCACAAAAAAGACGTTTCATCGCGATGAATGCTCAACTATATCGCTTCCACCTCGATTTTCGCATTGACATTCGAATTACAGTGCTGTGAACGTATTGAATGCGGTTTTCACTTGATTTCAGTATGTGATACTGATCTTCCATTCAGTGGATGAAATCATGGTAGATGTGCAACCTAATTCGACGCCGCATAGGAAATAGTGCTCTGTATTACGACTACAAAGCCGTTTGTAGGAATGTGCTTTTGTTGGACTTCAAAATGGACGTCGATCGCTGATTGGCTGAATCATTCGTACCGCAACATATGGTAAACACTACGATCAACTTTAGGACGATCTAGTATGCATCTTCCCGAAATTTCAGCTCTTTCCGACCCGTTTTGTGCTCGTAATGTGTACTTCTTTCTGATTGGTTGTTGCGCCTGTCTATACCCAACCTAGGTGTGTTAAAGATGCCTACCATCTACTCCAACATGTCTATATCAAGTTTCGTTGCATTCCAGCCAATAGTGGCGAAGTTAGAACGATTCCAAAATGTGTATGCTATTGTGTGTGCCTAATCTAGTGAATCCAGGCTGCCCAATATTGCTTGGTTTGGGTCAACAGATGTCAAGGGCCCCCGGATACACGTTCGCTAGGACCCCCGGATGCCTAAAATAAGGCCTCTAACAGGACCCCCAGGACCCCCAGATACACGTGTATCCGCGGCGGAATATATATAGCATGTCCGGGGTCGAGTTTGGAGGCGGTCACTTTGAATGGCGATATTGAGGTCAATAATTGGTCGTTTGACGCAACCAAGGCCGCAAATCATATCTACGTGTCACGGTGCGTTGAATGACGCTATCGGAGCGAGTGTAGCGTCTATATCCAGTATCGTCCTGGCTATGTAAAGATCGCATACATTTGCACACAGATACAGTCCTTCTGACATGGTTGTCTGGGTAATGCTGGATGTCAGTGCTCAGACATGTGCACCTATGATGTGTAATCACTTACCATATGTTCTGTGCACAAAAAAGACGTTTCATCGCGATGATATGCTCAACTATATCGCTTCCACCTCGATTTTCGCATTGACATTCGAATTACAGTGCTGTGAACGTATTGAATGCGGTTTTCACTTGATTTCAGTATGTGATACTGATCTTCCATTCAGTGGATGAAATCATGGTAGATGTGCAACCTAATTCGACGCCGCATAGGAAATAGTGCTCTGTATTACGACTACAAAGCCGTTTGTAGGAATGTGCTTTTGTTGGACTTCAAAATGGACGTCGATCGCTGATTGGCTGAATCATTCGTACCGCAACATATGGTAAACACTACGATCAACTTTAGGACGATCTAGTATGCATCTTCCCGAAATTTCAGCTCTTTCCGACCCGTTTTGTGCTCGTAATGTGTACTTCTTTCTGATTGGTTGTTGCGCCTGTCTATACCCAACCTAGGTGTGTTAAAGATGCCTACCATCTACTCCAACATGTCTATATCAAGTTTCGTTGCATTCCAGCCAATAGTGGCGAAGTTAGAACGATTCCAAAATGTGTATGCTATTGTGTGTGCCTAATCTAGTGAATCCAGGCTGCCCAATATTGCTTGGTTTGGGTCAACAGATGTCAAGGGCCCCCGGATACACGTTCGCTAGGACCCCCGGATGCCTAAAATAAGGCCTCTAACAGGACCCCCAGGACCCCCAGATACACGTGTATCCGCGGCGGAATATATATAGCATGTCCGGGGTCGAGTTTGGAGGCGGTCACTTTGAATGGCGATATTGAGGTCAATAATTGGTCGTTTGACGCAACCAAGGCCGCAAATCATATCTACGTGTCACGGTGCGTTGAATGACGCTATCGGAGCGAGTGTAGCGTCTATATCCAGTATCGTCCTGGCTATGTAAAGATCGCACACATTTGCACACAGATACAGTCCTTCTGACATGGTTGTCTGGGTAATGCTGGATGTCAGTGCTCAGACATGTGCACCTATGATGTGTAATCACTTACCATGTGTTCTGTGCACAAAAAAGACGTTTCATCGCGATGAATTCTCAACTATATCGCTTCCACCTCGATTTTCGCATTGACATTCGAATTACAGTGCTGTGAACGTATTGAATGCGGTTTTCACTTGATTTCAGTATGTGATACTGATCTTCCATTCAGTGGATGAAATCATGGTAGATGTGCAACCTAATTCGACGCCGCATAGGAAATAGTGCTCTGTATTACGACTACAAAGCCGTTTGTAGGAATGTGCTTTTGTTGGACTTCAAAATGGACGTCGATCGCTGATTGGCTGAATCATTCGTACCGCAACATATGGTAAACACTACGATCAACTTTAGGACGATCTAGTATGCATCTTCCCGAAATTTCAGCTCTTTCCGACCCGTTTTGTGCTCGTAAAGTGTACTTCTTTCTGATTGGTTGTTGCGCCTGTCTATACCCAACCTAGGTGTGTTAAAGATGCCTACCATCTACTCCAACATGTCTATATCAAGTTTCGTTGCATTCCAGCCAATAGTGGCGAAGTTAGAACGATTCCAAAATGTGTATGCTATTGTGTGTGCCTAATCTAGTGAATCCAGGCTGCCCAATATTGCTTGGTTTGGGTCAACAGATGTCAAGGGCCCCCGGATACACGTTCGCTAGGACCCCCGGATGCCTAAAATAAGGCCTCTAACAGGACCCCCAGGACCCCCAGATACACGTGTATCCGCGGCGGAATATATATAGCATGTCCGGGGTCGAGTTTGGAGGCGGTCACTTTGAATGGCGATATTGAGGTCAATAATTGGTCGTTTGACGCAACCAAGGCCGCAAATCATATCTACGTGTCACGGTGCGTTGAATGACGCTATCGGAGCGAGTGTAGCGTCTATATCCAGTATCGTCCTGGCTATGTAAAGATCGCATACATTTGCACACAGATACAGTCCTTCTGACATGGTTGTCTGGGTAATGCTGGATGTCAGTGCTCAGACATGTGCACCTATGATGTGTAATCACTTACCATGTGTTCTGTGCACAAAAAAGACGTTTCATCGCGATGATATGCTCAACTATATCGCTTCCACCTCGATTTTCGCATTGACATTCGAATTACAGTGCTGTGAACGTATTGAATGCGGTTTTCACTTGATTTCAGTATGTGATACTGATCTTCCATTCAGTGGATGAAATCATGGTAGATGTGCAACCTAATTCGACGCCGCATAGGAAATAGTGCTCTGTATTACGACTACAAAGCCGTTTGTAGGAATGTGCTTTTGTTGGACTTCAAAATGGACGTCGATCGCTGATTGGCTGAATCATTCGTACCGCAACATATGGTAAACACTACGATCAACTTTAGGACGATCTAGTATGCATCTTCCCGAAATTTCAGCTCTTTCCGACCCGTTTTGTGCTCGTAAAGTGTACTTCTTTCTGATTGGTTGTTGCGCCTGTCTATACCCAACCTAGGTGTGTTAAAGATGCCTACCATCTACTCCAACATGTCTATATCAAGTTTCGTTGCATTCCAGCCAATAGTGGCGAAGTTAGAACGATTCCAAAATGTGTATGCTATTGTGTGTGCCTAATCTAGTGAATCCAGGCTGCCCAATATTGCTTGGTTTGGGTCAACAGATGTCAAGGGCCCCCGGATACACGTTCGCTAGGACCCCCGGATGCCTAAAATAAGGCCTCTAACAGGACCCCCAGGACCCCCAGATACACGTGTATCCGCGGCGGAATATATATAGCATGTCCGGGGTCGAGTTTGTAGGCGGTCACTTTGAATGGCGATATTGAGGTCAATAATTGGTCGTTTGACGCAACCAAGGCCGCAAATCATATCTACGTGTCACGGTGCGTTGAATGACGCTATCGGAGCGAGTGTAGCGTCTATATCCAGTATCGTCCTGGCTATGTAAAGATCGCATACATTTGCACACAGATACAGTCCTTCTGACATGGTTGTCTGGGTAATGCTGGATGTCAGTGCTCAGACATGTGCACCTATGATGTGTAATCACTTACCATGTGTTCTGTGCACAAAAAAGACGTTTCATCGCGATGATATGCTCAACTATATCGCTTCCACCTCGATTTTCGCATTGACATTCGAATTACAGTGCTGTGAACGTATTGAATGCGGTTTTCACTTGATTTCAGTATGTGATACTGATCTTCCATTCAGTGGATGAAATCATGGTAGATGTGCAACCTAATTCGACGCCGCATAGGAAATAGTGCTCTGTATTACGACTACAAAGCCGTTTGTAGGAATGTGCTTTTGTTGGACTTCAAAATGGACGTCGATCGCTGATTGGCTGAATCATTCGTACCGCAACATATGGTAAACACTACGATCAACTTTAGGACGATCTAGTATGCATCTTCCCGAAATTTCAGCTCTTTCCGACCCGTTTTGTGCTCGTAAAGTGTACTTCTTTCTGATTGGTTGTTGCGCCTGTCTATACCCAACCTAGGTGTGTTAAAGATGCCTACCATCTACTCCAACATGTCTATATCAAGTTTCGTTGCATTCCAGCCAATAGTGGCGAAGTTAGAACGATTCCAAAATGTGTATGCTATTGTGTGTGCCTAATCTAGTGAATCCAGGCTGCCCAATATTGCTTGGTTTGGGTCAACAGATGTCAAGGGCCCCCGGATACACGTTCGCTAGGACCCCCGGATGCCTAAAATAAGGCCTCTAACAGGACCCCCAGGACCCCCAGATACACGTGTATCCGCGGCGGAATATATATAGCATGTCCGGGGTCGAGTTTGGAGGCGGTCACTTTGAATGGCGATATTGAGGTCAATAATTGGTCGTTTGACGCAACCAAGGCCGCAAATCATATCTACGTGTCACGGTGCGTTGAATGACGCTATCGGAGCGAGTGTAGCGTCTATATCCAGTATCGTCCTGGCTATGTAAAGATCGCATACATTTGCACACAGATACAGTCCTTCTGACATGGTTGTCTGGGTAATGCTGGATGTCAGTGCTCAGACATGTGCACCTATGATGTGTAATCACTTACCATGTGTTCTGTGCACAAAAAAGACGTTTCATCGCGATGAATGCTCAACTATATCGCTTCCACCTCGATTTTCGCATTGACATTCGAATTACAGTGCTGTGAACGTATTGAATGCGGTTTTCACTTGATTTCAGTATGTGATACTGATCTTCCATTCAGTGGATGAAATCATGGTAGATGTGCAACCTAATTCGACGCCGCATAGGAAATAGTGCTCTGTATTACGACTACAAAGCCGTTTGTAGGAATGTGCTTTTGTTGGACTTCAAAATGGACGTCGATCGCTGATTGGCTGAATCATTCGTACCGCAACATATGGTAAACACTACGATCAACTTTAGGACGATCTAGTATGCATCTTCCCGAAATTTCAGCTCTTTCCGACCCGTTTTGTGCTCGTAAAGTGTACTTCTTTCTGATTGGTTGTTGCGCCTGTCTATACCCAACCTAGGTGTGTTAAAGATGCCTACCATCTACTCCAACATGTCTATATCAAGTTTCGTTGCATTCCAGCCAATAGTGGCGAAGTTAGAACGATTCCAAAATGTGTATGCTATTGTGTGTGCCTAATCTAGTGAATCCAGGCTGCCCAATATTGCTTGGTTTGGGTCAACAGATGTCAAGGGCCCCCGGATACACGTTCGCTAGGACCCCCGGATGCCTAAAATAAGGCCTCTAACAGGACCCCCAGGACCCCCAGATACACGTGTATCCGCGGCGGAATATATATAGCATGTCCGGGGTCGAGTTTGGAGGCGGTCACTTTGAATGGCGATATTGAGGTCAATAATTGGTCGTTTGACGCAACCAAGGCCGCAAATCATATCTACGTGTCACGGTGCGTTGAATGACGCTATCGGAGCGAGTGTAGCGTCTATATCCAGTATCGTCCTGGCTATGTAAAGATCGCATACATTTGCACACAGATACAGTCCTTCTGACATGGTTGTCTGGGTAATGCTGGATGTCAGTGCTCAGACATGTGCACCTATGATGTGTAATCACTTACCATGTGTTCTGTGCACAAAAAAGACGTTTCATCGCGATGATATGCTCAACTATATCGCTTCCACCTCGATTTTCGCATTGACATTCGAATTACAGTGCTGTGAACGTATTGAATGCGGTTTTCACTTGATTTCAGTATGTGATACTGATCTTCCATTCAGTGGATGAAATCATGGTAGATGTGCAACCTAATTCGACGCCGCATAGGAAATAGTGCTCTGTATTACGACTACAAAGCCGTTTGTAGGAATGTGCTTTTGTTGGACTTCAAAATGGACGTCGATCGCTGATTGGCTGAATCATTCGTACCGCAACATATGGTAAACACTACGATCAACTTTAGGACGATCTAGTATGCATCTTCCCGAAATTTCAGCTCTTTCCGACCCGTTTTGTGCTCGTAAAGTGTACTTCTTTCTGATTGGTTGTTGCGCCTGTCTATACCCAACCTAGGTGTGTTAAAGATGCCTACCATCTACTCCAACATGTCTATATCAAGTTTCGTTGCATTCCAGCCAATAGTGGCGAAGTTAGAACGATTCCAAAATGTGTATGCTATTGTGTGTGCCTAATCTAGTGAATCCAGGCTGCCCAATATTGCTTGGTTTGGGTCAACAGATGTCAAGGGCCCCCGGATACACGTTCGCTAGGACCCCCGGATGCCTAAAATAAGGCCTCTAACAGGACCCCCAGGACCCCCAGATACACGTGTATCCGCGGCGGAATATATATAGCATGTCCGGGGTCGAGTTTGGAGGCGGTCACTTTGAATGGCGATATTGAGGTCAATAATTGGTCGTTTGACGCAACCAAGGCCGCAAATCATATCTACGTGTCACGGTGCGTTGAATGACGCTATCGGAGCGAGTGTAGCGTCTATATCCAGTATCGTCCTGGCTATGTAAAGATCGCATACATTTGCACACAGATACAGTCCTTCTGACATGGTTGTCTGGGTAATGCTGGATGTCAGTGCTCAGACATGTGCACCTATGATGTGTAATCACTTACCATGTGTTCTGTGCACAAAAAAGACGTTTCATCGCGATGATATGCTCAACTATATCGCTTCCACCTCGATTTTCGCATTGACATTCGAATTACAGTGCTGTGAACGTATTGAATGCGGTTTTCACTTGATTTCAGTATGTGATACTGATCTTCCATTCAGTGGATGAAATCATGGTAGATGTGCAACCTAATTCGACGCCGCATAGGAAATAGTGCTCTGTATTACGACTACAAAGCCGTTTGTAGGAATGTGCTTTTGTTGGACTTCAAAATGGACGTCGATCGCTGATTGGCTGAATCATTCGTACCGCAACATATGGTAAACACTACGATCAACTTTAGGACGATCTAGTATGCATCTTCCCGAAATTTCAGCTCTTTCCGACCCGTTTTGTGCTCGTAAAGTGTACTTCTTTCTGATTGGTTGTTGCGCCTGTCTATACCCAACCTAGGTGTGTTAAAGATGCCTACCATCTACTCCAACATGTCTATATCAAGTTTCGTTGCATTCCAGCCAATAGTGGCGAAGTTAGAACGATTCCAAAATGTGTATGCTATTGTGTGTGCCTAATCTAGTGAATCCAGGCTGCCCAATATTGCTTGGTTTGGGTCAACAGATGTCAAGGGCCCCCGGATACACGTTCGCTAGGACCCCCGGATGCCTAAAATAAGGCCTCTAACAGGACCCCCAGGACCCCCAGATACACGTGTATCCGCGGCGGAATATATATAGCATGTCCGGGGTCGAGTTTGGAGGCGGTCACTTTGAATGGCGATATTGAGGTCAATAATTGGTCGTTTGACGCAACCAAGGCCGCAAATCATATCTACGTGTCACGGTGCGTTGAATGACGCTATCGGAGCGAGTGTAGCGTCTATATCCAGTATCGTCCTGGCTATGTAAAGATCGCATACATTTGCACACAGATACAGTCCTTCTGACATGGTTGTCTGGGTAATGCTGGATGTCAGTGCTCAGACATGTGCACCTATGATGTGTAATCACTTACCATGTGTTCTGTGCACAAAAAAGACGTTTCATCGCGATGATATGCTCAACTATATCGCTTCCACCTCGATTTTCGCATTGACATTCGAATTACAGTGCTGTGAACGTATTGAATGCGGTTTTCACTTGATTTCAGTATGTGATACTGATCTTCCATTCAGTGGATGAAATCATGGTAGATGTGCAACCTAATTCGACGCCGCATAGGAAATAGTGCTCTGTATTACGACTACAAAGCCGTTTGTAGGAATGTGCTTTTGTTGGACTTCAAAATGGACGTCGATCGCTGATTGGCTGAATCATTCGTACCGCAACATATGGTAAACACTACGATCAACTTTAGGACGATCTAGTATGCATCTTCCCGAAATTTCAGCTCTTTCCGACCCGTTTTGTGCTCGTAAAGTGTACTTCTTTCTGATTGGTTGTTGCGCCTGTCTATACCCAACCTAGGTGTGTTAAAGATGCCTACCATCTACTCCAACATGTCTATATCAAGTTTCGTTGCATTCCAGCCAATAGTGGCGAAGTTAGAACGATTCCAAAATGTGTATGCTATTGTGTGTGCCTAATCTAGTGAATCCAGGCTGCCCAATATTGCTTGGTTTGGGTCAACAGATGTCAAGGGCCCCCGGATACACGTTCGCTAGGACCCCCGGATGCCTAAAATAAGGCCTCTAACAGGACCCCCAGGACCCCCAGATACACGTGTATCCGCGGCGGAATATATATAGCATGTCCGGGGTCGAGTTTGGAGGCGGTCACTTTGAATGGCGATATTGAGGTCAATAATTGGTCGTTTGACGCAACCAAGGCCGCAAATCATATCTACGTGTCACGGTGCGTTGAATGACGCTATCGGAGCGAGTGTAGCGTCTATATCCAGTATCGTCCTGGCTATGTAAAGATCGCATACATTTGCACACAGATACAGTCCTTCTGACATGGTTGTCTGGGTAATGCTGGATGTCAGTGCTCAGACATGTGCACCTATGATGTGTAATCACTTACCATGTGTTCTGTGCACAAAAAAGACGTTTCATCGCGATGATATGCTCAACTATATCGCTTCCACCTCGATTTTCGCATTGACATTCGAATTACAGTGCTGTGAACGTATTGAATGCGGTTTTCACTTGATTTCAGTATGTGATACTGATCTTCCATTCAGTGGATGAAATCATGGTAGATGTGCAACCTAATTCGACGCCGCATAGGAAATAGTGCTCTGTATTACGACTACAAAGCCGTTTGTAGGAATGTGCTTTTGTTGGACTTCAAAATGGACGTCGATCGCTGATTGGCTGAATCATTCGTACCGCAACATATGGTAAACACTACGATCAACTTTAGGACGATCTAGTATGCATCTTCCCGAAATTTCAGCTCTTTCCGACCCGTTTTGTGCTCGTAAAGTGTACTTCTTTCTGATTGGTTGTTGCGCCTGTCTATACCCAACCTAGGTGTGTTAAAGATGCCTACCATCTACTCCAACATGTCTATATCAAGTTTCGTTGCATTCCAGCCAATAGTGGCGAAGTTAGAACGATTCCAAAATGTGTATGCTATTGTGTGTGCCTAATCTAGTGAATCCAGGCTGCCCAATATTGCTTGGTTTGGGTCAACAGATGTCAAGGGCCCCCGGATACACGTTCGCTAGGACCCCCGGATGCCTAAAATAAGGCCTCTAACAGGACCCCCAGGACCCCCAGATACACGTGTATCCGCGGCGGAATATATATAGCATGTCCGGGGTCGAGTTTGGAGGCGGTCACTTTGAATGGCGATATTGAGGTCAATAATTGGTCGTTTGACGCAACCAAGGCCGCAAATCATATCTACGTGTCACGGTGCGTTGAATGACGCTATCGGAGCGAGTGTAGCGTCTATATCCAGTATCGTCCTGGCTATGTAAAGATCGCATACATTTGCACACAGATACAGTCCTTCTGACATGGTTGTCTGGGTAATGCTGGATGTCAGTGCTCAGACATGTGCACCTATGATGTGTAATCACTTACCATGTGTTCTGTGCACAAAAAAGACGTTTCATCGCGATGATATGCTCAACTATATCGCTTCCACCTCGATTTTCGCATTGACATTCGAATTACAGTGCTGTGAACGTATTGAATGCGGTTTTCACTTGATTTCAGTATGTGATACTGATCTTCCATTCAGTGGATGAAATCATGGTAGATGTGCAACCTAATTCGACGCCGCATAGGAAATAGTGCTCTGTATTACGACTACAAAGCCGTTTGTAGGAATGTGCTTTTGTTGGACTTCAAAATGGACGTCGATCGCTGATTGGCTGAATCATTCGTACCGCAACATATGGTAAACACTACGATCAACTTTAGGACGATCTAGTATGCATCTTCCCGAAATTTCAGCTCTTTCCGACCCGTTTTGTGCTCGTAAAGTGTACTTCTTTCTGATTGGTTGTTGCGCCTGTCTATACCCAACCTAGGTGTGTTAAAGATGCCTACCATCTACTCCAACATGTCTATATCAAGTTTCGTTGCATTCCAGCCAATAGTGGCGAAGTTAGAACGATTCCAAAATGTGTATGCTATTGTGTGTGCCTAATCTAGTGAATCCAGGCTGCCCAATATTGCTTGGTTTGGGTCAACAGATGTCAAGGGCCCCCGGATACACGTTCGCTAGGACCCCCGGATGCCTAAAATAAGGCCTCTAACAGGACCCCCAGGACCCCCAGATACACGTGTATCCGCGGCGGAATATATATAGCATGTCCGGGGTCGAGTTTGTAGGCGGTCACTTTGAATGGCGATATTGAGGTCAATAATTGGTCGTTTGACGCAACCAAGGCCGCAAATCATATCTACGTGTCACGGTGCGTTGAATGACGCTATCGGAGCGAGTGTAGCGTCTATATCCAGTATCGTCCTGGCTATGTAAAGATCGCATACATTTGCACACAGATACAGTCCTTCTGACATGGTTGTCTGGGTAATGCTGGATGTCAGTGCTCAGACATGTGCACCTATGATGTGTAATCACTTACCATGTGTTCTGTGCACAAAAAAGACGTTTCATCGCGATGATATGCTCAACTATATCGCTTCCACCTCGATTTTCGCATTGACATTCGAATTACAGTGCTGTGAACGTATTGAATGCGGTTTTCACTTGATTTCAGTATGTGATACTGATCTTCCATTCAGTGGATGAAATCATGGTAGATGTGCAACCTAATTCGACGCCGCATAGGAAATAGTGCTCTGTATTACGACTACAAAGCCGTTTGTAGGAATGTGCTTTTGTTGGACTTCAAAATGGACGTCGATCGCTGATTGGCTGAATCATTCGTACCGCAACATATGGTAAACACTACGATCAACTTTAGGACGATCTAGTATGCATCTTCCCGAAATTTCAGCTCTTTCCGACCCGTTTTGTGCTCGTAAAGTGTACTTCTTTCTGATTGGTTGTTGCGCCTGTCTATACCCAACCTAGGTGTGTTAAAGATGCCTACCATCTACTCCAACATGTCTATATCAAGTTTCGTTGCATTCCAGCCAATAGTGGCGAAGTTAGAACGATTCCAAAATGTGTATGCTATTGTGTGTGCCTAATCTAGTGAATCCAGGCTGCCCAATATTGCTTGGTTTGGGTCAACAGATGTCAAGGGCCCCCGGATACACGTTCGCTAGGACCCCCGGATGCCTAAAATAAGGCCTCTAACAGGACCCCCAGGACCCCCAGATACACGTGTATCCGCGGCGGAATATATATAGCATGTCCGGGGTCGAGTTTGGAGGCGGTCACTTTGAATGGCGATATTGAGGTCAATAATTGGTCGTTTGACGCAACCAAGGCCGCAAATCATATCTACGTGTCACGGTGCGTTGAATGACGCTATCGGAGCGAGTGTAGCGTCTATATCCAGTATCGTCCTGGCTATGTAAAGATCGCATACATTTGCACACAGATACAGTCCTTCTGACATGGTTGTCTGGGTAATGCTGGATGTCAGTGCTCAGACATGTGCACCTATGATGTGTAATCACTTACCATGTGTTCTGTGCACAAAAAAGACGTTTCATCGCGATGATATGCTCAACTATATCGCTTCCACCTCGATTTTCGCATTGACATTCGAATTACAGTGCTGTGAACGTATTGAATGCGGTTTTCACTTGATTTCAGTATGTGATACTGATCTTCCATTCAGTGGATGAAATCATGGTAGATGTGCAACCTAATTCGACGCCGCATAGGAAATAGTGCTCTGTATTACGACTACAAAGCCGTTTGTAGGAATGTGCTTTTGTTGGACTTCAAAATGGACGTCGATCGCTGATTGGCTGAATCATTCGTACCGCAACATATGGTAAACACTACGATCAACTTTAGGACGATCTAGTATGCATCTTCCCGAAATTTCAGCTCTTTCCGACCCGTTTTGTGCTCGTAAAGTGTACTTCTTTCTGATTGGTTGTTGCGCCTGTCTATACCCAACCTAGGTGTGTTAAAGATGCCTACCATCTACTCCAACATGTCTATATCAAGTTTCGTTGCATTCCAGCCAATAGTGGCGAAGTTAGAACGATTCCAAAATGTGTATGCTATTGTGTGTGCCTAATCTAGTGAATCCAGGCTGCCCAATATTGCTTGGTTTGGGTCAACAGATGTCAAGGGCCCCCGGATACACGTTCGCTAGGACCCCCGGATGCCTAAAATAAGGCCTCTAACAGGACCCCCAGGACCCCCAGATACACGTGTATCCGCGGCGGAATATATATAGCATGTCCGGGGTCGAGTTTGGAGGCGGTCACTTTGAATGGCGATATTGAGGTCAATAATTGGTCGTTTGACGCAACCAAGGCCGCAAATCATATCTACGTGTCACGGTGCGTTGAATGACGCTATCGGAGCGAGTGTAGCGTCTATATCCAGTATCGTCCTGGCTATGTAAAGATCGCATACATTTGCACACAGATACAGTCCTTCTGACATGGTTGTCTGGGTAATGCTGGATGTCAGTGCTCAGACATGTGCACCTATGATGTGTAATCACTTACCATGTGTTCTGTGCACAAAAAAGACGTTTCATCGCGATGATATGCTCAACTATATCGCTTCCACCTCGATTTTCGCATTGACATTCGAATTACAGTGCTGTGAACGTATTGAATGCGGTTTTCACTTGATTTCAGTATGTGATACTGATCTTCCATTCAGTGGATGAAATCATGGTAGATGTGCAACCTAATTCGACGCCGCATAGGAAATAGTGCTCTGTATTACGACTACAAAGCCGTTTGTAGGAATGTGCTTTTGTTGGACTTCAAAATGGACGTCGATCGCTGATTGGCTGAATCATTCGTACCGCAACATATGGTAAACACTACGATCAACTTTAGGACGATCTAGTATGCATCTTCCCGAAATTTCAGCTCTTTCCGACCCGTTTTGTGCTCGTAAAGTGTACTTCTTTCTGATTGGTTGTTGCGCCTGTCTATACCCAACCTAGGTGTGTTAAAGATGCCTACCATCTACTCCAACATGTCTATATCAAGTTTCGTTGCATTCCAGCCAATAGTGGCGAAGTTAGAACGATTCCAAAATGTGTATGCTATTGTGTGTGCCTAATCTAGTGAATCCAGGCTGCCCAATATTGCTTGGTTTGGGTCAACAGATGTCAAGGGCCCCCGGATACACGTTCGCTAGGACCCCCGGATGCCTAAAATAAGGCCTCTAACAGGACCCCCAGGACCCCCAGATACACGTGTATCCGCGGCGGAATATATATAGCATGTCCGGGGTCGAGTTTGGAGGCGGTCACTTTGAATGGCGATATTGAGGTCAATAATTGGTCGTTTGACGCAACCAAGGCCGCAAATCATATCTACGTGTCACGGTGCGTTGAATGACGCTATCGGAGCGAGTGTAGCGTCTATATCCAGTATCGTCCTGGCTATGTAAAGATCGCATACATTTGCACACAGATACAGTCCTTCTGACATGGTTGTCTGGGTAATGCTGGATGTCAGTGCTCAGACATGTGCACCTATGATGTGTAATCACTTACCATGTGTTCTGTGCACAAAAAAGACGTTTCATCGCGATGATATGCTCAACTATATCGCTTCCACCTCGATTTTCGCATTGACATTCGAATTACAGTGCTGTGAACGTATTGAATGCGGTTTTCACTTGATTTCAGTATGTGATACTGATCTTCCATTCAGTGGATGAAATCATGGTAGATGTGCAACCTAATTCGACGCCGCATAGGAAATAGTGCTCTGTATTACGACTACAAAGCCGTTTGTAGGAATGTGCTTTTGTTGGACTTCAAAATGGACGTCGATCGCTGATTGGCTGAATCATTCGTACCGCAACATATGGTAAACACTACGATCAACTTTAGGACGATCTAGTATGCATCTTCCCGAAATTTCAGCTCTTTCCGACCCGTTTTGTGCTCGTAAAGTGTACTTCTTTCTGATTGGTTGTTGCGCCTGTCTATACCCAACCTAGGTGTGTTAAAGATGCCTACCATCTACTCCAACATGTCTATATCAAGTTTCGTTGCATTCCAGCCAATAGTGGCGAAGTTAGAACGATTCCAAAATGTGTATGCTATTGTGTGTGCCTAATCTAGTGAATCCAGGCTGCCCAATATTGCTTGGTTTGGGTCAACAGATGTCAAGGGCCCCCGGATACACGTTCGCTAGGACCCCCGGATGCCTAAAATAAGGCCTCTAACAGGACCCCCAGGACCCCCAGATACACGTGTATCCGCGGCGGAATATATATAGCATGTCCGGGGTCGAGTTTGGAGGCGGTCACTTTGAATGGCGATATTGAGGTCAATAATTGGTCGTTTGACGCAACCAAGGCCGCAAATCATATCTACGTGTCACGGTGCGTTGAATGACGCTATCGGAGCGAGTGTAGCGTCTATATCCAGTATCGTCCTGGCTATGTAAAGATCGCATACATTTGCACACAGATACAGTCCTTCTGACATGGTTGTCTGGGTAATGCTGGATGTCAGTGCTCAGACATGTGCACCTATGATGTGTAATCACTTACCATATGTTCTGTGCACAAAAAAGACGTTTCATCGCGATGATATGCTCAACTATATCGCTTCCACCTCGATTTTCGCATTGACATTCGAATTACAGTGCTGTGAACGTATTGAATGCGGTTTTCACTTGATTTCAGTATGTGATACTGATCTTCCATTCAGTGGATGAAATCATGGTAGATGTGCAACCTAATTCGACGCCGCATAGGAAATAGTGCTCTGTATTACGACTACAAAGCCGTTTGTAGGAATGTGCTTTTGTTGGACTTCAAAATGGACGTCGATCGCTGATTGGCTGAATCATTCGTACCGCAACATATGGTAAACACTACGATCAACTTTAGGACGATCTAGTATGCATCTTCCCGAAATTTCAGCTCTTTCCGACCCGTTTTGTGCTCGTAAAGTGTACTTCTTTCTGATTGGTTGTTGCGCCTGTCTATACCCAACCTAGGTGTGTTAAAGATGCCTACCATCTACTCCAACATGTCTATATCAAGTTTCGTTGCATTCCAGCCAATAGTGGCGAAGTTAGAACGATTCCAAAATGTGTATGCTATTGTGTGTGCCTAATCTAGTGAATCCAGGCTGCCCAATATTGCTTGGTTTGGGTCAACAGATGTCAAGGGCCCCCGGATACACGTTCGCTAGGACCCCCGGATGCCTAAAATAAGGCCTCTAACAGGACCCCCAGGACCCCCAGATACACGTGTATCCGCGGCGGAATATATATAGCATGTCCGGGGTCGAGTTTGGAGGCGGTCACTTTGAATGGCGATATTGAGGTCAATAATTGGTCGTTTGACGCAACCAAGGCCGCAAATCATATCTACGTGTCACGGTGCGTTGAATGACGCTATCGGAGCGAGTGTAGCGTCTATATCCAGTATCGTCCTGGCTATGTAAAGATCGCATACATTTGCACACAGATACAGTCCTTCTGACATGGTTGTCTGGGTAATGCTGGATGTCAGTGCTCAGACATGTGCACCTATGATGTGTAATCACTTACCATGTGTTCTGTGCACAAAAAAGACGTTTCATCGCGATGATATGCTCAACTATATCGCTTCCACCTCGATTTTCGCATTGACATTCGAATTACAGTGCTGTGAACGTATTGAATGCGGTTTTCACTTGATTTCAGTATGTGATACTGATCTTCCATTCAGTGGATGAAATCATGGTAGATGTGCAACCTAATTCGACGCCGCATAGGAAATAGTGCTCTGTATTACGACTACAAAGCCGTTTGTAGGAATGTGCTTTTGTTGGACTTCAAAATGGACGTCGATCGCTGATTGGCTGAATCATTCGTACCGCAACATATGGTAAACACTACGATCAACTTTAGGACGATCTAGTATGCATCTTCCCGAAATTTCAGCTCTTTCCGACCCGTTTTGTGCTCGTAAAGTGTACTTCTTTCTGATTGGTTGTTGCGCCTGTCTATACCCAACCTAGGTGTGTTAAAGATGCCTACCATCTACTCCAACATGTCTATATCAAGTTTCGTTGCATTCCAGCCAATAGTGGCGAAGTTAGAACGATTCCAAAATGTGTATGCTATTGTGTGTGCCTAATCTAGTGAATCCAGGCTGCCCAATATTGCTTGGTTTGGGTCAACAGATGTCAAGGGCCCCCGGATACACGTTCGCTAGGACCCCCGGATGCCTAAAATAAGGCCTCTAACAGGACCCCCAGGACCCCCAGATACACGTGTATCCGCGGCGGAATATATATAGCATGTCCGGGGTCGAGTTTGGAGGCGGTCACTTTGAATGGCGATATTGAGGTCAATAATTGGTCGTTTGACGCAACCAAGGCCGCAAATCATATCTACGTGTCACGGTGCGTTGAATGACGCTATCGGAGCGAGTGTAGCGTCTATATCCAGTATCGTCCTGGCTATGTAAAGATCGCATACATTTGCACACAGATACAGTCCTTCTGACATGGTTGTCTGGGTAATGCTGGATGTCAGTGCTCAGACATGTGCACCTATGATGTGTAATCACTTACCATATGTTCTGTGCACAAAAAAGACGTTCATCGCGATGATATGCTCAACTATATCGCTTCCACCTCGATTTTCGCATTGACATTCGAATTACAGTGCTGTGAACGTATTGAATGCGGTTTTCACTTGATTTCAGTATGTGATACTGATCTTCCATTCAGTGGATGAAATCATGGTAGATGTGCAACCTAATTCGACGCCGCATAGGAAATAGTGCTCTGTATTACGACTACAAAGCCGTTTGTAGGAATGTGCTTTTGTTGGACTTCAAAATGGACGTCGATCGCTGATTGGCTGAATCATTCGTACCGCAACATATGGTAAACACTACGATCAACTTTAGGACGATCTAGTATGCATCTTCCCGAAATTTCAGCTCTTTCCGACCCGTTTTGTGCTCGTAATGTGTACTTCTTTCTGATTGGTTGTTGCGCCTGTCTATACCCAACCTAGGTGTGTTAAAGATGCCTATCATCTACTCCAACATGTCTATATCAAGTTTCGTTGCATTCCAGCCAATAGTGGCGAAGTTAGAACGATTCCAAAATGTGTATGCTATTGTGTGTGCCTAATCTAGTGAATCCAGGCTGCCCAATATTGCTTGGTTTGGGTCAACAGATGTCAAGGGCCCCCGGATACACGTTCGCTAGGACCCCCGGATGCCTAAAATAAGGCCTCTAACAGGACCCCCAGGACCCCCAGATACACGTGTATCCGCGGCGGAATATATATAGCCCTAAACCCTAAACCCTAACCCTAAACCAAACCCCTAAAACCCTAAACCACAAACCCTACAACCACAACCCTACAACACCACAACTCAACTAAACAATCACTACATATCAATCTCATGTTCTACAATTTCATACTCAATTTTATCTCATTTTCTATATCTATATATCTTGCTACCACACATATTTTAATTACACACTTTACTTTCCAAAATATCATTATATAATACATCTTCCAACTTACCACCTCTCTTATTACATACACTTTCTCTTCATATTCATTCAACCACACACATTTTATACCCTACCACTACATATTATTTTATAATACTATATACAATAACATATATTACCATCACTATTTATTCTAATATTAAATTCATTTACAACCTTATACTTTGCTATCAATCAACTATTTTACTACTACATCAACTAACTTCTATAATTTTTACTGCAATACTCTTCACTACTATCATATACTACTTCATTCTTCATACTATACAAATATATCCTATACATTCACATTTATATAACCACTTCCAAATTATCACTTTCTTAACCCACACACTATCACTTCATATTCATTAACAACATACTTGATAACCTTATTCTATGCCATCACATATTCTACTGTCGCTTTCTCTGTAAACGCATTTCCCATCATCATCAATCACTCTTGTATTTCATATAATTATTTTCACCTTCATCTCCATAATCTACAAAAAAATTTTACAACAACCACACAACCACATCAACAATTTCACTACCA
Organism: Phytophthora palmivora; assembly: GCA_008079305.1. NCBI lineage: Eukaryota > Oomycota > Peronosporomycetes > Peronosporales > Peronosporaceae > Phytophthora > Phytophthora palmivora. The sequence continues at coordinate 10,101 of VOQZ01000271.1, read as the reverse complement.
TAATCTACATCATTATACACTACTACTTTATCCTTTGCAATATCATTCTCACTATTTTTTCTCTTTAATCTCAATTTAATTACCACATTCAATACCATGATTTATTTTACTTTTTCGTACTATACGACTACATCTACTATTTGATACTTAATCATAACCACCTGTAAACCCACATACCCTACCTCTACTAATTTGACTATATCGTACTTTATAACTACACACTCTACTACCCTATATATTTGTTATTACCATTTTACCACAAACTCGTCGTTTTGATTTTCCTTTTCACTTACTATTCCATTACTTTTCCTTCCTACACAAAATCTATCACTATTCATACTACTATAATATTCTGCACATCTTACCATCAAATTCTCTATATCAATTCCATTATTACTCAATCTATAACATCTTACTTCAACACCATATTTATTATCACAAACATCAATGTTGTCAATTCTTTACTACTTCCAATAATACCACTTCCTCTAGCAACGCAATTTCTATCACTACATATGTATTTCTACAAACCTTAAATTTAACATGTTTCTACATACCATATAATCATTTTTCTGATTACAAAAAGTCTGTCATGTGTCTACAACCACATGAACTGCAAACTCAAACACTACAATATTGTACTCTACAACTGCATACTATAATATATTATCACTTTTGTACTGATGCATACTATACAACTATATTATATATATATTATATTCACTTTAATATACATCATTCTTAATCACATTTTCTGTCATTTTACATTCATTCAACCACATATTTTACAACTTGTATTCTATCACACAAATTATACTATCATCTGCAACCTCATACGCTACCACCATATATGCTACCACCACTTAACCCACCACTACTAATCTACTTTCATACCCTACAATACTACCATTACTATCTCATCCTTTATAATACACTTCTCTACATTTTTCCTCTATAATCAATTCTTTAACTTTACACCATATCCCCCATTATAATTTTTTTACCATTACTCGCTATACCATTAATGATCTACCATCTTATATTTATCATCTTTAACTTTTTCACATATATATTACCCCCCTACAATTTTACTATCATTTGCTCTGTAACTATACGTTCTACTACCATATAAGCTATTATTACCATTCTTACCACAACCCTTATCATTTTTTTTAATTTATTGTCCACTTACTATACCATTTTCTTACTTCTGACCAAAATTTATCACTACTTCAACGACTGTAGTATTCTTCACACAAAACGTTTTACTAACAAATAATCATTATCTACTTCAATGTTTAACTCATTCTACAATACCTTACTATATCTTTATCACAACCTCATCTTTATCAATTTTTTTTCTACGTACGATACCATCACATCCCCTACCAACATCAATTCTACCACCACCTAATCAACTCTTTCTAATATTTATTATCAAGCATTTTATATCAAGTTTAAACATCAACCCATTCTAGAACATATTACTTGAATAACCACTAAAATATTCCCTCTTCTAATATTTCACATAAAATATAATTTAATACTTATTGTATTTCACAATATTTTTTACTTCTTTTACTTTTACTTATTTGCTACCTATCGATAAACAGTTTGCTCATGCTGTATACTTCATTCAATTTTTATTGATATTTTCAACATTTGTACCAATTTAATATATAATACACCCTAAAATAATTATTTAATTATTTTACTTGTACGTATTTGCTAACTATCTATAAACACTTTCCGATATACTCTTTTCTTATTTTCAATGTTTAACCCTTTCGCGGTGAAAGGGCGCAAAAATCGCCCTTTTAGATGGTTTCCAAAACACGGTACGAAATACTCCTCTAAAAGGGCGATTTTTGCGCCCTTTTACTTAAGTTCAACTAAGTACATACCTTCTTTTGAGACATATGAATACGGTACGATTACATAATCATCATGTAATCATACACTATAATGAAATTAAGTCAAATGTGTTCGATCGTATGCACCAGCAAATCCAAACAAATCACAGTAGATCGCATGTCTCATGTGACATGCCAGAACGGTACCGTGAATTCATTAAAGGGCGAAAAATGCGCCCTTTGCGAAGCAAATATCTTAGATTGTATACTATAGTTTAGATAAATGGCTCGCGAAAGGGTTAACAATAGGGGGAGTCAACCCTCCAAAAATGGCCAAAAAAAGTGAGCAAGGAAGTGCCGAATATATAAGCGGAAAAACACTCGAAAAGTAAGCAGGAAACAGCGAAGGGGACGTCGATCCTGATCTCTCATTATTGCCTATAATTCGTATTTAAATGAGAAATTCCCCTCCCCTTTCCTCCATTCCACAATTCCTGCGAAGATACCGAAGGTGAATGATCGTAAGCGATTTTTGCGTGAGTTTTCGGTCGTGCTGGTCATTACCACACTCGAGGGAGAAGACAAACAGGACATCAAGAACGAGAAACAGCTTCTATTTTCCAAAGTGAAGGATCTATCTGAGGTTTTGCTGCTGGTGCAGTCGTCCTGCTGTCTTGTTTTTCGAGAACGTGTTGGTTGAATTCAACGACGAGTGGAGGGACTCCGATGTTTCATCAAGCGAGGATGACGAAGATCAACTCTTCGATACCTACGATTCCGACGATGACGATGACCCGTTCGTCTTTCGACGGCTAGTTAAGTAGCTTGCCATTGCTAATGGACATCAGCCGGCGGAATTGTGTGTTTCGTGCGCAACAAGTTACAGTCTGAACGGTGTTGATCTCTCTCCACTCTCTGACCTCTCGACGAACCCGTCGAAGTCAACACTGCTCACATTAATCGTCATGATTCAATGCCAGACAACCTGGAAGACATCGCGGAAGGCTTCGCGAACGTCATGAAGGAGAGCAGCGCACCTGCCAACCAGACCATCAGCATTGCCGTGAGTGAGGCCCCGAAGAGCGAGGACAGCGTGATAACTAACATCTCACTTGGCTTCCTTAGGTCAATTCAATGAGCGAAAGCGTTCGCAAGTAACGAATGCCCACTTGCAGCTTCTTAGTACACCAGCACCCACAGCATTAGTTTTCTTGTTTAATCAATACCATTACGTTTGCCAAAGCCTTAGTCGCAACTGTATTCTTGGTAACATCCATTTTCTTCAACTTGGGCTTGCCACCGACTTCAGGCTTGTCAATGGTGCTACGAAGTTGTTTTCATCCTCCTTCCACGTGCCAATGATACGATAATCGTCACGGGATAGATGGACCTTTTGAGAAAGTTCTGTGTCGCTCATGCTCCTGCACGCTATACTCACAGAGTAGATGGTAGGTTGAAACTTTGATCGCTATGCGTGAAGTCGACTTCTTACATGAAAGGCGTAGAAATGAAAGTGCTCGCCATCACTACAGGTGCTTGCATGTAAAGGGGGGAGGGAACGAGGGAACAAGGGATAGGGAACTGCTTATCTTTTCGGACTGCTTATTTTCAATATCAGCCACCTCCGGAGGTGGCTTGTTTTGAAATTGAGCAGAAAATCATTGGCAAAATGAGCACAAGTCAGAGAGAAATTTGAGTACGTTTTTTGCATGGTTCGACTCCCCCTAATAGTAGGGGGTCGAACATTGCAAAAGCAGTGCTCACCTTTTGACTCTTTTCCCGCTCATAATTCCAATCATTTTTCGATGATATTTTTTAATAAGCTACCTCCGGAGGTAGCTTATTAAATCCTTACGAATCAATCTATCAACAGCATATGCCCGAAACGCGGAAGCAAAGACCGATTATCTTCAGCAGAAACTAGAAGAAGAACGTCGCCAGCGGAATGAAAACCAAGCAGAAGTACATCTACGATGAGAAATGGAAGCTGCAGCGTGTACGTGAGCAAGGATCGTCAAGCACAGCGCAGGCAGGAACTTGTGTTGGAACTTCTCCGTCAGCGCAAATCGGTCGATGATATAGATATGTTCGTGGAGAAATTATGCTAGTATTTTGATAAGATGGGTATAGCGAAAACAAGACGAAGATGCGCGTTCACAATCGTAAACAAAGTCCAGGGAACTAAGGGTATTGCGATAGTTATGATGTAGTACGGTTGGAAATGAATTGTTTGAAGAATACAAAGAACGAAAAAATGATCCTTCTGCAACCATCACGTTTTCAACCTTACTAAAGTGTTAATATAACGAATCTTAATCTCTAAATACAGGTGAAATATTATAGCAATGCTTGTAGGGAACCATAGAATTTCTCCAGGCTCGCAGCCTTTGCCGATGACCCGTCGTTTAAATCACGTCGAAAGAGAAAAGGGTTTAGGGTCATCATTGTCGTAGTCAAAGGTGCAGTTTTCATCCACTCCTTCTCCTCCCTAGAAAACAGCTCACCGTCACTCCATTGGTCATTAAACCAATCATCATGTTGTGAAGTGTGATGCATGCCGTGATCCACTTTAAAACGCTTTCCATGCTATCTTCTCAGTTAATATGTGTCCGTAGCTCCTTCAGCGACCCCCATCTATTCATTAAAACTCCAATAGTGTGCTCATTTGCAACACGAGCGTGTGCAACGCAAGTGTTGAAGTCTTCGATGTTTGTACCACGTATATTCGGCTTATAAGCAGGGACAATTGAATTACGCATTAAGTCAGCTGGGTTTGCTGGATCCGCAAGTAAATATACGCCGCAGGAAAAGAAATTATGCTTGAATTCATCTTTGGATAGAGTCACTTCTTGATAGAGAGTGCTATCAGAGCAGGATTCCGGTCATCCACTAAAGAAATCAATAATCCGGCGCCGCCAGGGTGGGTCGCCCTTAATCTCATCGACGACACGTGGAAACGTTCGTCTGTCCATCCTAGCAATGCCACGAAACCGCGAATCTGAAATTGAGTATTGAAGGCATCAGCTTTAAAGCCGTGTTTTTTATCGATCGCTCTCTTCAAACTAAATACCGGGACGATTGTACAAATTTGTAATAGTTCAGATGCTTCGATTGCTATTGAAAAAGTGTGGTGAAGTGGATAAGAAGTTTTCCGACTCCGATCTTGTCCTGTCAATCGAGATCGAGTGCAATTCCTCCCTATGGTGATCCTCGATGTAGTGACATTCACTATAGTGACCAATTGAATGCGTGTGCAATCATACTCGCTCAAGACGATTGTACCCACGCCATATCTATCTTGGCAGGTAATATCTATCTTAGTTTTATTATAGGTATTAGGAAGCCAGTGCATTATGGATAGCCACAGATGGGAAGCATAGGACATTAACCATTAATTCAGAGTCGTTGTTACCTTCTACTTCGCAAGTCTTCCTTCATCTACGCTATTCCGGGCAGGGATAAACAAGATTGGCCCTCCCGACGTTATGCAAGATCAAGATCGACACTAAGTAGACACCCTACGCCCAGATTGCTTGCTGGACGTTCGTCAACCCTCAATCTCAAGCCTCGCTATAGGAAGCGGCAAACACGTATTGGAATTATTTGATAAAGGTCACACACCGACCACAAGACATCCCCAGGCCAAGATCAACACTGTCTTAGATGAAGATCAACCTAAGACACCTAAGGTCGAAGCTCAATAACTACACGGCGCAGCGAGTAGAAGTATCCCCGCTGCTACCACCTCTCCCGCTGTCCTGTCAGACAGCAAGATCAACAACAAGCGCGTCTATCGAGATCACCCGAGGAGCGATCTAGTCCCACCGACGGGTACACAGACTGAAATCAAGTAACTTCACGAAAGATCGGAGTACCCCCTCCGTTAGTCGGTAATTCGGGCGCAGTGTGCAAGAGGACTCCTGTGATCTTGCTATTTCGCAGAACCACTTCGCCACAATGGTGCGCGTGCCCGGATCTTTGGTGACTCGGAATTTCACCGTGAGTCCCATGAAGAAGCGCATGCTGATCTTAGATCAGGGAAACCAGCGTCGTCGGAGATCGAATCACCAACGACACCGCTGAATCAAGATCGATCCGCGGATCGGCAGAGCTTTGGGAGGGGCTCTACCGACGGAACAGAGGAGGGTCAAGCTACGGACCTAGAAGAGAAGCCTCTACCTCCTCCCCAGGTCCCTTCGGGGACCCCAGCAGATTCCGACGTGCGTCGTGATCTGCAGGACGAAAGTCCATCGGCGAAAGCCATCCAAACGCTCGTCTCCAAGTCGAGCACAAAAAAGAAGTCAGCAAGATCGAAGCCTCTACGGAAGAAGATGAAAGCACCAGAATCGGACGCTGATGACCAAGACGATCTTAAAACAGCGTGGACTGATGAGTCACTCGAGGACGCATACCACAAGAAGGAACTTCACACCTTCTTGATCAAGAATCCCGTTATGCAGATTATCAAGCCGAAGATCATCAGCGATCAAAAGGCCCAGTGCAGAAACCAACTGCAAGACCAAGCAAATTGAAGCTGCAAAGGCGTTATTACATCTGATCAAGGAAGGTGTGATCATCGCAGGATCGTTCGACGCTAACGATCTATTCGATACGAGGCTCAGCACGATCAACACAGCTCTGATGTCGATCTTCGATCTCCTGAAGCCCTTGTGGGTGAGAAGAAACCCCCAAGAACGCGACAAGATCGACAGACGACATGCTAGGATCGTTACCGATACTCACGTTGGAAGATCAGACAGGAACATCCTCACATTATGAGTCGGCGACCGAGGAAGTGGATACTAACAGTGCAGATGACCCACCTCGGATGACACTAGGACCGTCAGGTGCTTCCATGCTTAGGCAGCGTGGAGATCAAGACACCAAACGAGTGGTGGACGTCATCGCGCTGACCATGGCACAAGGATCGAATGCGAAGCTGGAATCGTACTTCCAGGCGGCGATGAGCCGGTTCTTGAAGGAACAACAAGGCACTATTAATCTTGCAAGATCAGCATTAAGCAGAAGGCACCGAGATCATGGAAGACCATGGAATGGAGTCTGTGGGGTCGCCAGATCAACACCCAAACCTTCATGAGTACGACCCAGATGATCTCGACCTTGATCCCCCCAGACGCGCGGTCGTAGCATCAGCATCCGCCACGGCTACCGGAAGATCGACTAGTGCCCCACGTATACGAGTATCCACTATGTCTGAACTCAAGGAGTCCGCGGGGAAAGAAGGGGATGAAGATCGAGCCAGGGCCTGGCTTAACAAAGTAAAGTCCGCCTTTGTGCGAGATCAAGCCCCAGACGAAGAGTCTGGTGTTCGGCGATCTCCTCACAGGATCGGCGTGAAAACTGGTATCGACAGCTTAGTCGCACAACACGCAGTACTTGGAAGGATTTGCTCCGCAGCTTCCAGGTCCAATATTGTGGACGAGGAGTGTCAGTCGCGAGGCAATATTACCACGCGCGCAAGAGATCGGACGAATCTCCGCTGGGGTATCTGTATCGGCTCAATGTGGCAGGACTCGGTCCCACCTCCAGATCAAGGATGGTCCTTCGAAAGTTCGACGTGAGCATGTGGAACACTTCATCGAAACTCTTAATGACCGCGATCTTGCAGATCACCTGGCCCTACTAAGAATTCCAGACGCTGACACTCTGGAAGAAGCACTTCGATCTCGGCAGCGAGCGAAGGCACGACAAAGTAAGGCTGTATATGGATCAATCAAACCTCGTCAGAAGAACAACAGTGCGACAGCCCCGTCTGCTTCAACTCGGGTCGTCAGAGCTGTCAAGGCGATCTCGGATAGCGGCGAACTCCAGTGAATCAGATGGTGAAACAGGATTACGTCGTGTCTACCTCGCAGCGTCTGGACCTAATGAAGGACAGCAAGATCAAGATCAAGGAAACCGAGATCGCAGTCGCTCGGAGGTCGGAAACAGTCACGCGCAACAAGATCGACAGGATACAGGTTCACCACCTAAGTGATGCTCGTAGTGTGGGTCGCGCAAACATAGCGATCTTTGGTGCTGAGGACGTCTGACGTGTGAAAATAGTGGTCGCAAAGGACATCCTTCTGATCACTGCCTATTCACGTGCAAGGCATGTCGTGACGTCCACAAAGCAGGGAAATGTACCATGGAGGAATTCTACAATTGATCCGACAATGGTATAACCCTACCAAGCACACCAACATGTTACCACAGACGGCTGAGAAGATATTAAACTAGGACGCTCGCCGGTTTGAAACCGGTACCAGACGAGCGTTCCAGCTATCGCATCTATGCATATGCGGAGAAGCAATCGGAAGCAACAGTTAATCAACTGATCGATTCGATCGATAATACATGTGATCTTCTGGAGAAATCTACTGCTATAGTGTCAAGTCTACGCCAGATCGATGAATATGCAAGATCGAGTGTGATGATGGCACTTGAAATCTCCCCCGGGAATCGCGAGGTTACTGGAAGTATCATATTCCAGACAAGAAGTTCATACGATCTAAGGCTATGGGGAAGATCAACAACAAAAAAGCAACTTTGCTATTTGACAGTGGTGCCGAGGTATCCATACTGGATGCCACCCTTACTCGTAAGGTCGGATGCCAGATCGATGAGAATCAAACGTTGGAATGCGAAGGTGTTGGACAATCTCCATATAAGATCGAGGGGCGTACTCGTCTCAAGATCGCACTGGCGGGATCGCTAGTGTACTTTTTTTATGCATGAGTAGGTCCGCCTACGGGAGGTTAAGATCTAATCCTAGGAATGGAGTTCATGGTGCTAGTGGGTATCCGCCTCGATCTTGCGGATGGAACAAATATGTCTGCCTGACGAAGTCCGCCTTCAGATGGCAAGTAGGCGTCCACTCTACGGAGACAAGGTCGAGCATGTGTGCTGGAAGGATCACTACTGGGTCGATGTCGGACAGACGGTCGAGATCAGGTTACGTGGTCAAACGTCAAACCAGTATAAGTTGTGGGTTACCAGGGAGATCGATGGGTGCCAACGATCACGATCGGACCAGGGAAAACGCGTTATCTACAAGTGACCAATGTGAGCGATCGCGCACTAACTCTCCATGAAGGATCAAGAGTCGCGATGTGGCTGAGCGGAGATCGAATTCCCCGTATTCCAGGATATGTATCCGTAGGATCGAGGAAGTACGCCGAATAGCAAAATCTCGCGTATCAGGCAACTACGGATGAGATCAGTGAAGTGGATATCACCGAGCAGGTCACCGATCCAGCGGTGGAACGTCCCGAGTACGTAACGCCAACTGCGATTTTACCACGGCCGGTAAAAGCTATCCAGAATGTTGAGATCGCAAGGGACGGGGACGCAAGCCCATCGTCAAGCAAGTGTGCATCTGACCAAGGCCAGATCGATCCTGATAACAGTGATAATCTTCGCGCCAAGATGAGACGAACATGGGCGATCCTACGATGGATGACGAAGTTTGCATCAAGGAAGGGGGGAGCTTATTCGCGGAGGATGTGAAAGATCAAATGGCTGTACTACCAGAAGTAACCACGACCACGGAGGAAGTCAAGATCGAAGATCTACAAATAGGTGATGCCAAGATCAACACCCAAGAGGAGACCGAGCGTCTCGTGCAGATTATCTGGAAACGGAAGCACCTTCTTATTGGAAAGGGCAATGCCTTACCACCAGCGGCGAAGGGATTGGTATGTGATATAGGTGTGGGAAATGCAAAGCCGGTCGCTCAACGTTGCCGCAATGTGGCTGTACAATTCCTCGAAAAGTTGTATCAACTAATCAAGGGACTATTATCGGCTCGGATGATCCGACACTCGACATCCCCTTGGGCGTCACCCATAGTTGGGATCATCAGAAGAATGGGATCGACATCCGGCTATGCATCGACACCGCCTGGTTAATAGTCTGACAAGGCTCATGGTGTATCCCATGCCTCTGATCAATGATTTGCTGGATGATCTCGACAAGGTTCTCTGGTATTGTTATTTGGATATGGCCAGCGGTTTCTAGGTAGTACCCATGACGGACCGAGCCCGATCGATTTCGGCATTTATTACTCCATTTGGACTGTTTGAGTGGAATCGAATGTCGTTCGGACTTAAAACGCTCACCAGATCTACCAGAGACTCCTATATAATGCACTATATGGATTCGTAAAGGTGATCCAAGAACAAGATCGATCTGACCGAAAGGATGTATTCGAGATCTGATCTATAAAGAAATGAGTCAGTGTTGGGAC
>VOQZ01000270.1:0-46329 GCA_008079305.1 Phytophthora palmivora | reverse complement strand
CGCCCGTCAGTAGCAGCTGCAGCTCCTGCTTCACCACGCTCTGGAACGTGCGTTGTGCCTCCAGCATGCGCGCGCTAGGAAACGCCGTTGCGCGGGTCGTAGGCGCCGTGCGCCGCGTCGTCGTCGGAGCCTCCATCTAACTCGAGAGAAGACGGAAAATGCGGCTGCTAAAGAAAATCACGCTTAATGGCCAGTAAGATTCAATTTACACCAATTACACGAAACATCACGTTAGACTTTTGTCTAATCAGATTTAAGATTTGATTTTCCACCAATCATAGCACATGTTGAGATCAGTTACGTCGCTAGAAGACACTTCCAGCAGCTCCAGCTTCAGCCATGGCCCGCCGCATCTCGCAGAAGCGCAACGCCAAGACGTATGAGCGACCAGGATTGAGTGAAGAGGAGATTGAAGAGATCCGTGAGGCTTTTAACCTATTCGATACGGACGGCAGCGGTACGATCGACCCCAAGGAGCTCAAGGCGGCCATGCAATCGCTGGGTTTTGAGGCCAAGAACCAGACAATCTACCAGATGATTGGGGATATTGACAAGGACGGCAGTGGATCCATCGACTTTGAGGAGTTCCTGGACATGATGACCGCCAAGATGGTCTGTGGATGGAGTGATATCTTTTGGTTGACTGTTGACTTCACCCTCTGAACTGCTTGTTGACTGTGTTGCAATGGACAGAGTGACAAGGACTCGAGAGAAGATATCCAGAAGGTGTTCAACCTGTTCGATGATGATCAGACGGGAAAGATCTCGCTACGCAACCTCAAGCGCGTGGCCAAAGAGGGCGAGACCATGACGGACGCAGAGCTACTCGAGATGATTGAGCGTGCCGACACGATCAGAGACGGAGAAATCAACGCAGAAGAGTTCTACGCCATCATGACGAAGAAGACGTTCACGTAGATATCACACAGACACAGAGAGACTAAGGGACACAACAAATACACCATCTTCATATAACTCGGTCTCCTCTAGCACGATTCAGCTTATGTTCGCTCTCTTTTCCTGGCATTTAGTCTGCGACGGCGTCATTGAGTGCCACGCAAATGACGGCCTTGTGGTGTCCACTGTACTGACGGATAGCTTCACCCTGACTCAGATCCCAAAGTCGAGCGCTTTGGTCCGACGAGCAAGTCACCAAGTACGACGACACGGCAGAGAATGCACAGTCCCAACCCACCGCTGGTGGCCCTGGAGTGTGTGAATTAGTCCAGTACTGCTTGGTACAGGCGGTGCCGTCGGGCCGAGCGTGGAGCTCATGCTGGACGAACTCATCTGTCGCTGCGAGCTGATAGATCCATTGCCGTGCATTTCCGGTTCAGCCACTTCTGTGTTCGCAGAGGCAGCCATGGCAGCCGGAAGACTCCACACCTTAGCTGTCTTATCCGATGAACACGTTGCCAGGAACTTGCCATTTGCACTGATCCGTGTCTTAAGGATGTAACCATTGTGTGCTTGAATCGAGCCATGCAGTTCGTAGTGGCCCTCCGGCTTAGGACGATAGAAGAAACACTTGCCATGGTTATTGGCTGCCACGAGCGCACTGCCATCACGCACAATGTCCACTGACCGGATACTGCTCTCTCCTGTCTCCCCCGTCGGCGGCTCCAGCTTAGTGACCATCGCATTCGCCGTGAGGTCGTACACACGCACGAATCCGTTCTGGTCTCCCACCAGCAGCTCTGCCTGGTTCGGATGCAGCACCACCGAGTTGAGCGGCACCCCAGCATTGTAGCTGCGTTGACAGCCAGGAGCTCGGAGGTCCCAGATTTTGACGCTACCGTCGTCCGAGCACGAGTACATCCACTTGCCGTGGCGCTGGAAACCCAGTGACGTGACGTTGCTGGCGTGGCCGTCGTAACTCGTCACATGGTTCGGGTTGTTGCTGTTGATCTCGAACAAGCGATGTGGGGGTTGCCTGCCGCCGCGATGTATTTCTTGTCCGGCGTGATCTGGAGGCAGTTTACTTGCTGGAAGAGCAATAGAGAGCGTCAGACGTGTATCAATCGTTGCAACTTGGCGATTCCAAGGCGTAGACGACTCGGAGCAGCGCCAAACGAGGGGACAAGCAGCGTACCGAGTCTGGGTACTTCACCGTGCGGTTGCATGTGCCCGAAGCAGCCTCCCAGAAGCGGATGGTGTGGTCGTAGCCCGCCGTTGCCAACACCACGCCCGCCATCTTACTCGAAATGTTGACTTGGGAATTTGTAAAGTTTTTGTGATTTTTCAGATATTTTTGGACATTTTCGTTTTCTTCGAAGAAGTTGAGATGAAGGTGACCAAGGTGGTCGTGGCACTCGCTGCGCTCTGTGTGGCGCTATGGACGCCCGTAACAAGTAGCGAAGGTTTTACGGAGGTCTCCGATGAGTCTGTGAGGCGAAACTTACGCCAGGAGAGCGCTCAGTTCGCTACAAAACCCGATACGACAGGAGTGAAGATGGACTCGACCAACCCGCTGCGACGTCGCGACCAGGCGCTGGTATCCGCCCACCGCGTGTATGACCCAGTGTCTGGCTTGGCCTGTGCACTGGTGGGGGAGTGTGTGGCGTGTCCGGAGTCTGAAAAGGACGAGAACTTCTGTCGTGAGACAGGATACCGCCAGGAGCTGGAGTGCCCTCGACCGAAGGACCCGAAGGATGAATCGCTGCTGACGAAACCAGAGGACGAACGGGAAACGAGGTTTAAAGCTTGTTCGCCTGAAGACACTGCACGACCAGGCGTTGCAGTGGTTAAATTCGAGGTAAGAGAATGTTGGAATGACTGAAGAGGGGGAGTGCTCACTCTGATGATGATGCAGGCGGCGATGGCGGTCATATTAGCTGTGTCGGTAGTATTACTGCGACGTGAACGAGGGAAGCACATGAGCTCGTTTGACATGCGAAAGGATCCACGACAACGTACTGGGCTGTTGGTCTCCAGCGACAAAGGCTCCGACTAAATTGCAGCACTCAAGTAATCACTGCTCAACAGACAGATGCAGTTATAATAGACTAGACGCAATCTGTCATTCAGCTGATGGAGCCTTGGACGACCTAATGTTAAAAAAACACAGCCATGTATTCCCTCTTGAAGTCAAGCCAGTGTCGTCTATTTCTTCGCTCGCTTGATCACTCGAGCTCCTGCTGCTAGTGCGTTCTTCTTCTCCGCTTTAGCCTTCTCACGTGCAAGTTGCTCTGCACGCTTCTTGAAGATTCCTGAGAGTTTGGGCATGATAGGGGGTGCATCCACGCGTTCACCAAAGTTCACGGGCGCTGCATCTTCGAAGAAGTCCTTCTTGGTGTTACCTGTAGTCTGGTAGTCACGCTCGTAGCGTTCTTGCTCTGTCATCTTCTTGTCACGCGCCTTCTCCTTCTTCTTGGCCAGATAATTCTTGCGCTTCTCGCTGCTGCGTCGACCTTGCTTGGCCGCGTCGTAGATGACGCGCTTGACTTCCGTGCTGATGCGCTTATTGAAGTCACGCATGGACTCGCCGTCTCGAATGGATCCAACCTGCAGTTTCTGCTTCTTCTTCGAGCGGGACGCAGTGCCATCGCCATCTACAGCCGAAGTCCGCATGACGTACTGCTCCATGGCCTCGTCGCTCAGCATTTTGCGACGGCGCTTCTTGGAGCGCTTAGACTCGGTGGGTGGAAGGTCGTACGCTTTCTCTTTCTTGCCATTCTCACGCTTGCCCTTGAAGAACGGATCGCACTGCTTGAGCTTCCTCTTGGCACTCACTCGGCCCATGGTGTTGATACTTCTGGGACTGATCACAATCGACTGGCAGCGCTGTATCCCCCTATTAGAGCAGCCTCAGTTCCTCTAGTGGAACTATTTGATGTATCATACGTAATATTTGACTTCAAGGTGCAGTTTCATAGTTGCCTTTTTAGCTCCTAGTTTGTAGTTAAGATGTTGTACTCACGCTCGACGTCCATGCACAACGCGCGTCGCAGGCGGGCTAGGCTGACGGCCTCACGCCTGCGACGCTCAAAGTTGCTGACCGAAGTGGCCATGCGGAAAATGAACTTGGACCCGGAGAAAACCTTGCGGATGGAGTTTATTTCGGAGCAACTCTCACCAGACGACGTCAGCTTCTTCCACCACATCTTCCGCCAAATTGACAGTAAGTGTTGCGTCTACTTCAGCTAACAGTTGGAGAGTGGTGAGCTGAATTGTTCTTGATTGGTCTACAGGTGACAACTCGGGTATTATGTTACGTTCAGAGCTACATGACGTGGGACCAACTTCATTTATTCGAGTAACATTTGCAGTGTTCTTACAAATTTGTTATATATACTACAGGCACTTACACTTCTCGGGATATCTCCAAGCGACAAGGAGCTAGATGAGTACTTGCTCATCGCTGACGCAGATGGTCAGTTGCTCAACAACTTGTAACTGGTACTTTGCATTGATCTCGAGCATCCTGCGAGCAGGTAGCAAGGCCATTGACCTCCGAGAATGGGTTGTGTTGTGTGGCATGATCGTCACCCCTCCACACGACGAAGACGACCTCCTCGGAGCCTTCCACGTACGTCTCGATAAAGTGACGCAATTGAAAACCAGTACCTAAGTGCTTTCTGTCCACATAGTGTCTCTTTCCCAACGAACAAGACATTCCTGTCGTCGTATTCCGCACCAAGATGCAGCGTCTCCTCGAGAACGCATATGCTCATCTCCCAGACAGCAACCAGCACGAAGTGAGTTGCTATGTCGACGACATCATCAGTGCACTCGACCCAAACAACACCGAATGCATCGATGTGCAAGAATGCATCCGCATCCTCACTACGCCCTACCATACTACCGAGTAATGAGTAGATTATCAGATGGTGTGTCCCACTTCAAATTGACAACATCATATCGTTTCATTTATCTTCAAAATTGTATTAGTCAGAAAGAAAGAAACGATCGCCTTCATTCTCGATTCCGCATTCTTGTGTCGTTCTACCTGCAGGATGGTGAACGGATCGGCGCCTGTGGAGGTGGATGAGCACACCGCTGACCTATGGCGCGAGCTAGTAGACAACAGCGTCGAGTGTGAGCTGTGCAACGAGCCGTACGACGACAACGACAGCGAGGACGGCCACATCCCGCGCCTCTTGACGTGTGGTCACACATACTGCCAGGTAGTGCGTTCTACCCTCCTACCCCTTCCCCCACTTCTAATCTAACTTCAACTTGATATCTGTATGGTAGAGCTGTTTGGATGGTTGGGCGACGGTAGGTGCGAGCCACGCAGGTGCACAGAGCGGAGAATTGGCCGTGATGGAGTGCCCTACCTGTCGTAGAGTGACGCGCTTCGACGGGTCGGCGGGTGCACGCGCTCTACCGAAAAATTTTGAGCTCGTACGTGCTCGTCAGGAGATGGAAATGCAGACACAGACGCAGCTGAGGAAGCTGAAGGAAATGTGGACGAACCAAGTGAAGGAGAAGGAGCAGCTGGCAAAAGAAGCGGAGGAACACGCACGCACAGCGCAGAGAGAAAGTGTGCAAGCCTCACAACGTGCCAAGTTCCTGGCTAAGCAGGTGGAAATCAATGAACAGGAGAAGAAACGAGCTCAGGAACTGGCTGAGGAAGCGAGACACCGTGCTCTTGTGGCATCGCAACAGGCTGAAGCTCTTCAGGCGGAGACGGAAAATCTGAAACGTCAGCTGCAGAATGATGCGGCGCAGCTTGCACGCGTACAACATGATGCATCGAGTGCTGCGGCAGTGGCTAAAGAGCTACATTCCAAGGCAGAACAGCTACAGCAACAAGTGGACTGTGTCCGAGCTCAGCTGTCTTTGCATGCGGGAAGACACGACCCTAGTAAATTGGTGGTGCTGGTGTGTGAACCAACGACTGTGGGCTCCTGGCTGCTGCCGTACACGAGGTATGCTGTGATTAGCATTGCCAGTGACACGACAAAGGGTGCACAGACAATTGATCCTTATCAGGCTGCGAAGACGTGGACTCGTCTACGCCAAGTGGAAGAACCAAGTTCTTCGGTGAAGGTTTACCGTCGATACAGCGATTTTGTGTGGCTGCAAAGGGAACTGCAGCGTCAATTCCCATTTGAGTTGGTACCCTGCGTACCGGGGAAACAGCTCTTTTTAACAAGGAGAAAGAGTTTGTTGGTGAACGCATGCGGTTGTTGCAAGCTTTCCTGCGTGGTGTGCTAAGACAGCCGCTTCTCGCAGTGACCGAAGAAGTGCGCGCTTTCTTGCTGTCCACGACGGAAGAGTTGGAAAGTCTTCGACGCGCCACTTCTAGCTACTACAGCACTGTGGATGGCGATGACCTACTTTCAGTAGATGAAGATTCGCCCAACGATGAGATAGAGTCTCGAAGCTCGTCACCTCCAGTTAGCAGTCCTCCTTCGGCTTCGAAAGATGCGACTATGAACAAGCGTAGCAGCAGCTGGAGTGCATGGGGTGCTGTATCGGCCATAACGTCGAGTGCTGCTAAGCTGGTCACCACAACTGGCACGGCCCTGACTGGAATAGGCACGAAGACAGGTACCGCAGGCCTTCCGGAGGATCCCGAGGTGGAGCTGTCGAAAAGCTTTTCGGAGGTGGACGATGCAGACCCGACAAGGGCATGCATCGAGCGCCGACGCAAATACATTGATATTGCGAGATCGTACCAGTCGGCAGCGCAGAAGGGAAGTCAGCTATCACGCGCTTCACGTCAGCAGTCGCACCACCTCCATCGCATGTGTGAACTGCTTCACGACATGAATAAGTTAGACCAAGGTCATGCGAGACGACGCCGACAGCGACTTGCAGCATCCGAACACATGAGGTCTCAAGATGACGAAGACGATGACGTGGAAACTAGACCCTTTGACGAGCGAGCATCTGACGTATTTAGCGCTATCTCGCTCAACACGAAGAATGATGCAGACTGCATGGAGTATGCGCTGTTGGAGATTGTTCGAACGCAAACATTGGAATTGGGGGGCATTGAGGATGCTTTTGCGCGTGTGCGCCGTCGCGAGGAGGCTCTCCAAGCTCAAGAGGCATTGAGCGCTTCCACAAGCAGTCCGACAATGAGTGATGGAGCTTCACTCTCCGCATTGGCCCTGAAATGCGATGAGCTAGCGACTCACAGGCGTGAGTTGAATGAAAAAGTGGCAAGGCTGGATCCTGTTCGCTCGCACTTCGTGTTGGACGTGCTTCGAAAGAACACGAGTGAAATGCACAAGCTGGCCAAGACTAAACGGAAACTCTTTCAGGCTTCACAGCAACAACTTATCGGTGTGGGTCGCTAGATGGACTTGCAATCCAGCACACTGAAGGGAGCAATGGTAAGTGTGTATAAATATATAGGGCGTTTGCCAAGGTGATGTTTATGCTACACGACGCGCTTCTTCACTGCTGTCTTCTTGATGACATTGTTGGGGAGATACGAAGAGTATGGTGGGGCTACCTGCTTGCAGTAGGTCTGCATGGATGGCAGATCAGCGTTCATGGGACGATTCAGGTACGTCATGTGCTCTTCTGCGGCTTCGTCATCACTATCCTCCTCGTCTTCACTTGCACAGTCATCTTCATCGTTATCAACGTGATCTTCTGGATGTGGATAGCTGCCGTGCACGACGCTGGTGACGAGGCTCTGGAACGAATCCATCTTGGACTCGACGAGTGCGACGAGAGCTTGGTACTCGGACAGCGGTGCAGTCGCTGTACCTGCCGCCAAGTCGAAGGCACGCGAAAGACTTGATGTCAATCCCTCGCCGAACTGTACCATCTGCAGAGCGGCGGTGTGGGCTCCTGTCGTGCGCGGCTCAGCGAAGCAGCGCATCCACGCCAGCTTCGCTTGTACCAGCAGTTGACGAAGCTGAAGTTGCAGCTTGGTGAGCCGTGCCTTGAGCTCCAATTTTGTCTCGATCGAGAAGTACTGCGCCGCATCGCCGTGAGCGCCTGGAACGCCTCGTGCTGGTGTTGCCCGCTGGCGTGTGGACGAGCCGCACGTGATCGCTGCGGTGATTGGGCCGCTAGATTGACGTCGGAGCTGCGCCGCCGGGTCCATGGTGATCGTCGTGTGGCTCCGGTGCGTTAGCGAGTGCAAAGTGGCACTCAGTGACTGCAGTGGACTTGTTGAAGTTGGCTTTGTCAGGTAGCTCACTGGATGATCGATCAATCAAAAGCGACTGCGCCAACGTCAGCAACTTGGATCAACCTAAACATAGCAAGCGAACGACAGCGTATGCGAATCAGTGTATGCGTCTCAGCGAGGTGAACTTCAGCGCTTTCCGTTTCGAGTCGGCCTCGCGTGCGAGCAAGTTTCTGCCCACTTGGACGTGATTTGCAAGGCGGTCGCTTCGCGAAAAGACGACGCTAGATTGCTTATCTAGCCCAGCTCCATGTCTCTCCAAGTGTCGATGATGGAGTCCATCATAGACAGCATCCACTGCGGAGGCGAGGAAGGCTCTTTCTTCCCATAGCCGTCACGGCCGGACGACATCACAGCAAGTCCCGCGCAGCGACCACGCGCAACTAATTTTCAAGTGCGCAAGCCCCATCGAAAGGCACCGCGCGTGTTCCGCGAACGTCGCAGTGAGGACACCGTGATCCAAACATTGTCGGATCGCATGGGACTGCCACTGCTTGCACTCAAGTCCAAGATCTGCGGTTGGATCAGGCTGAGCCGGCTGGCAGAAGGTCCACCCTGGACGCACAGAGACCATCGTTGGCAGTGGACTCATTGCGCGGGCGGAACAGCAAAATATCTTTGAAGCTTTGGACGAACGTATCGGAAGACGACAAGGACACACACGAACGAACATGCTCAAGACATTGTTCCAAGTGCCTACTGAAGTAATGCAGCGTAATGCTCGACGATCGCCATGGCATTTCACTATGTCTCCAGGAAGGGTCAGTCGCTCTCGTATTGGTCCAATTTCCACATCTCATCCGTCTGTCATTGGCTGAAAAGGTTGTTGCGACGTTGTGAGGAATTTTGGCCCATCGCTGGCCGTCTCGCAGAAGAGAGCAGGAAGCGTGAGAGAAGAGACGGCTCCCGCTTTCTCGCGTCGGGCGTGGAGGAACAAGCTCTTTCGCTCAGTCCTGGGCATGGCGACGACGCAGTGGATGCAGGAGGCTTACGGCGCCTTTCGAGCGGACAGCACGAGCTCCGAGAGCATGTCGGACGAGGCGTCAGACGTCTGTCGCTTCATCCACAACCAGTGCGAGAAGGAGCTCTTTAGTAGCGAGTATTTAAGGAGCAACAAAGCAAGTGGCCACAAGAATCTGCGGTGTTTCCCCCACTGCTGTGGCGGACACAACCCCAAGAGTTTCTGTGGCTCGGGACTCGTGGTCGAGTGTTTCCTGTCCAACTGCCAATTGGTCCTCGGGCGATTCGAAGAAGTGGCCAAGCAACAAGCTACGACCAAGACACTTCCATCTCCGACGGCTGCAGTGGACACAAGTGTTGGACGGACGAGTCTCGTGGTTGGGAGGGAATATCCACGTCAAGAGCTGTTCGATGATGTCAAGATGCCGGATCAACCATTTGGTCGGTGGTTCCGAGGCACTGCCGTCCCCAATGGCGGTGCAGTGGGAACGACGTGTTTCCTACTCAATGGCAATCGCCAATCCTGGCATTATGGATGGCAATCATCGAGACTTAATTGCAAGAATTTGCACGTCTTCAAGGTTTACGTCTTTGATGCAAGTGCCAGTGGAAATGCCAACACTTTGACATGTGTAGCTGCATTGGCGTCACCGGCGTTCAGGATCTCATCTAGTCGCAAGGCCAGAAAGACGTTCCGCTCACCGATGAACCAGACAGCTTTGACTAACGGCACGATCCAGAATACGGTGGGATTGCAGAATGTGCTGCCAAGAGGACCTGGAGCTGTTACGCCGCCCGGATCGACACAAAATGCAAGGAGTATTGATGAATTGCTGGGAAGTGGAAACAACACTGCTGCTGCCAATGCTGCTGCCATGTATGCAGCAGCTCAACAGCGGCCACCGACTGGTTTTATGACGGGACAACGAGACCCCGCACGACGTGAGCGTAAGCGCTTGACACGCTCCGCTTCGCTCAAGACGGATTATTTCTCGACGATCTCGTTCCCTACGATTCAACAGCAGCAGCAACTACAACAGTTCCAGCAACCCCAGCGACTGTCGCTTTCTGCAACTCACCCACCGCATTTTGAGGGACTCCAGGAGAATCGCGTTTCGACACCATCACTGCCAGGCGTTGGCTCGTTCCTCAACAGTTCTGCTGCACCTAGATCAACCGGAGGCAACCGAGCGTTCCATACCCGACGGTCTTCTCTGGCGGCTCTCCCAATGCCTGTTTCCAATCCCTTGACCATGCCCCGCCAACATCAAAGACCAGTTCCTGTGCTTACTCCGATTACAGGTATGATGCAACTTCGACTGGAGAGCAACTCGCCTTATGCCACCACGCCGATTGGTAGCTCAACTCCATCGTCTTCCAGCTCTGCGTCTTCGTCGTCTGGATCGGGGGCCCCTGTTGCCAACACCACACGGCTTACAGCAGCAGCGCTGCACCAGCACGCGTACGCTTCTGCCAGACCGTACCCATACGCCCGTCGTGATACTTGGTCGAGTAGTTTGCAAGGCATGATCCCGGAAGGAGGCGGCATCCCCATGATGATGATGTCGCCCGGATCGTCACCCGACAGCTATCTGAACCGTAAGCGCAACCGCTCCACGGACTCAGACAAAGCAATCACTGCTGCTATTGAGGCATCTGAGAAGATTCACCCCACGTTGTCACCGATATCGTCACCTGGCTACACGCCTCCAATGGTGGCCCCTGTCCCGACGGACAGTGAGCTCTACCGTCGTGCACGCATCTTGCAGCTCGCATTTACAATTGTGAAACGTATCCATCGCTTCGAAGAGGTTGCAGCAAAGCAGAAGGAGACTACACCTAAGGTGTATCGTCATTCGTTTGAAATGATCACTCCTCCGGTGCCGACGACACCCCCAGCTGTGGCTTCAAATGAGATGCCAAGAGTCCAGCGCAAGAAGTGCACACTGGTGCAGATCCCTCTGAGTAACCCGAAGCTGCTGTATTTGTGCTCGAACCTTGTGACAGTTTGCTCTTTATTGATTAGCTCCGGACTGTTGGAGGACATACGTCAGAAGATGCGCGACTGTGCTCAGGCTGGACGTGGTGTATTAGCAGCTTATGCACAGCTGGTAGACTTGTTGAACGATTCTGTGGAGGCTCAGGTATCGCGTTTGCCTCGCCGTATGCACAAGTCATGGGGCGATGCAGAGTCGGCTGATGAGGGTGAGTGGGATCTTTATGAGATGCTAAAGAGCTGTGAACCATGGCTTATGCAGGAGCAGTGGTGGGTTGTGCTGGATGATGACGACCAACAGCAAGCTGGAGATAAGGAGGAAGGCGCGTTGCGCCCCCTCCCGTACATGCATGTGTTCGCAGACTATTACCGTGCCATTCAAGATGCGGTACCATCCCCACAAGATTTGGAAGTGGCAACTTCACTGCGAAAGGCAGCACTTACAGGTGCCACTGGCCTGACGGGCGAGTGGAACCGCCAAGGCGAACCTGATGAACATCATCTGCAGCAGCCGCAGCGTGTTGCTTCTGTGCGGTCGGCAACAGCAGCTTCTTCCTTGTCCTGGTTGGCGCGATGCATTCACGCACACACGACTAAAATCTTCCATATTACGGAGACGGAAACGACTATGACGCTAACACTTCCCAACAGCTTAGTGTCGGCAGACGCCGTGTTCTTGTTACAGCTAGATCAGCAGGAACCTACCGTGGTCCTTCCTCATGACTATTTCCCCTTTGGCTGGTCTCGTAAGCGCTCGCTAATGGCTTATCGAGCTTGGCGTGTGCGTGGTATTGGCGATTCCAACGGCAGTGCGGTGGCTGTTCAGTTCATGCGCTGGCCTGATGATAATGAACTTGAGGCAGTCGAGAACGACGAAGAAGAGGAGGAACTAGACGATGATGAGGCAGAAGATTCACCTGAGGAACCCGAGGAGGAACCTCTTGGTCGTCGTTGTCGCCAACCAAAGCGCCTGCGCACGCGCATTACCATTTACTTCTCGGTGTTCTCCGCGACTACACTGCAGCTACGCACGATTGTCGAAGCAAGTCTCGCTCCGGCTGCAGCACTGCCTGATACTTCGACGGCGCAACCTACAGAAGCGGACATGCTGAAATACTTCAAGTCGCCATCGTCTTGGGAAATGCGGTCGCAGATCTCGCAGCAATACACGAAGAACCTGTAAATATCAGTCGGTATCTGATTGACCGAGGTTGATCCTACAGACCTGACACTATCACGCCATCCTATCCAAGCCAGCCGACTTCTTCTCCCCCTTTGGCTTTCTCTGTGTATGTACATGCGTGTGTCGATGTGTTTTCTTGGAAGTCGAATGGGAGAGCAGATATCGCCCGACATATTCTCGTCATAGATAGGTAGGTATAAGCAGGAAGGTCAGGCGCGCTCAACCTCGGCACAAGTCACAGAGGCCACTATAGCTCAAAGCAGCGAACATGAACAAACCCAGATAGTGAGTTACTACCACGCAAATCAAAACGCTTCCATCAGTTGTTCAACAGCAAACACTCATTTTGTGGTTGGTGCTGCCATACTTGCTGTCGTAGTTGCTGTAGCCG
This sequence comes from Phytophthora palmivora, assembly GCA_008079305.1. Classification (NCBI taxonomy): domain Eukaryota; phylum Oomycota; class Peronosporomycetes; order Peronosporales; family Peronosporaceae; genus Phytophthora; species Phytophthora palmivora. The sequence goes on along the minus strand of VOQZ01000270.1, from coordinate 33,701 downwards.
CTACTGGGGTTGTTGCAGCTGGTTTCGCTGTAGTTGCAGCCACTGTCGGCTTTGTGGCCATCATCGTCGGCTGTGCTGCATGTGCCGAGGAAATCGCTACTGGCTTGGCTGGCACAACTAGTGGTTTGGCTATTGGCTTGGCTGGCACCACTAGTGGTTTGGTTGGTACGGCTATTGGTTTTGCTGTAGGAGTTACTGCCCGGGCAGGTATTGTCAACGGCCCAGCTCGAGCAGTCAACGAGGTTGTTGTCACGTTTGTAAGTTGTCTTGATAACGTCGAGACGCCGGTTCCTACAGGACGCGTAAATGACGCAGGCTTGACTCCGACATGCGCATATGAATATGAAACAGGATTCCTGGCTGCTACCGCTGCTTTGGCAGCCGCTGCAGCTTTCTCAAGTGCTTGTTGCTGAACGAATTTTTTTCGCTCCATCTTTTTTCGCGCAGCCGCATCTTGGCTAGCCTTGACTTTCTCATTATACCCCGACAATACACGAGCGTACGAAGTAAATCCCAAATTCTCCATGCTCTCGACGACATTGGATCCAGAAATCGACAAACCCACACCCTTTCTCGTTCTCCGATTCTGCATAACGGATAGATCGCGCGCTTCGCTCGTGAAGTATAGAAGAAACTCTGTGACACATTCTTGCATGAATGTCACTGCGTCATCGCTGATGCTGATTGAATCTCGAGAAGATTCGTGTTCTTGAGCACTACGTGCAGGAGATATGGCTGGAGAAGGAGTTCTACCCTCACCCTTGACGGTTGACCCAGCGGTTGCTGTCTCCTCTTCATGGTCGCCAGGCAAAACACTATACATGATCTTGGACACGATCTTAGGAGGTAAATACATCTTGTCGTCAGGCTCCGTACTAGTACGAGTTGCCAAATCGAGATCGTAAAACTGCTTAGCGACACGAGGAGAAATCGGAGGCACTGATGTCGTTGAAGGTCGGTAGCCGGTAGCAATTGCTGACGATGACGCACCATACGATTCTGTCCGTGGTTTCTTGACCGACCCGGGAATTTCAACCTGCAATGGACGTTTATAACTTGCTGCCACCATCGCAGCTGTCGTCGCATAGTTACTGATGATACCAGCACTTTTGGAAGCTTCCAACTTAGCTGCATCTCGTTTGGCTTTCGCCTTCTGGTTAACTTCGACCTGCTTGGCTTGTAGCTGGGTCTTTAATTCCGCGTACTCGCGCTCCACCGTTACCATATCACGTTTTACAGGAATTCTGACGGCTGGTGCAAGTATTATCGATGGTGTAGTAGCTGTTGTTGTAGTCCCTGTAGTTGCAGCAGATGCTGGCGATTTTTGTGCAGCATTATTTACTGGGGTCGTATTACCAGGAATGGACGTGCTAGCAACACCAGTCGTCGAAGTGGGGATGTTGTGTTGAACAACGGTAGCGGGAGTAGCAGCAGAAGCGGAATTGGCAGAAGGGGCTGGTGTAGCAGTAGTAGCATTAGCGGTTCCAGTAGCTGGTGTAGTTGCAACAGTAGCAGGAGTTGAAGCCGCGGCAGTAGCAACAGCAGTGTTGACAGCGACAGCAGCCTTTGCAGCGGCTTCCTGCTGAGCAATCTTGTTTTTTTCCCGGAGCAAAAATGCCCCCAGCATTTGCACGATTTTTTGTGTGATAAACTCGGATTTGGCTTGGAGATCCGCCGGCCAGCGATCTTGCTGAATCAGCATCGGTCGACGGTGCGCTATGGAGTCGCGATAGTCTCGTTGTGCAATTTGCAACAACATCAGCTCTGTACATCGGTGCAACCACGACGTCATCTTGTCGAGAGCCTGTCGCATTTCGCTATCTGTCCTCGCGTTGGCAACTCGAATGCAAACTCGTGCTAACGCCTCCAGTTCCATATCAAATGATGTCTTCAACTTCCTCTTTGCTGCTGCATAATTGGATGGTGCTGTTGTAACACAAGGCTTTGTTGTTACTGTCGTCGACGTCGTTTTGTCTCCCTTCTGCAACTGTCTGTGCAATTGTAGCTGAGCATGCTGCTGTTTCTGCTGTTTCTCCAGCATATCCCTGAGCATCTGCTGTTGTCTCATAACCTGTTGCTGTTGTGCCAACAAACTGTCAGCAATAGACGTCGCCGTGGCGGTGGTTACAGTATTTCCCTTTGGAGCTCCAGTCTGTTTCAACTGCTGCTCATGAAGCCTCAAGAGCCTCAAATGTTCCTGTTCCAGCAGCAATTTGTTGCGTAGCCACTCTTCATTGGACCTCTTCTGCACCGCCTGGGCTGCCATTGCCGCTTGGCGCTGTACATTTTGCTGGAGTCTGGCCAGTTGCTCCGTTCGGAGTTTCTGCAGGTCCTCCGACGTCTTGGCCAGCCCTGCAACGCTTGAAGTCGTACTAGTATTACTGCTGCCTATAGTGCTAGAAGGCGTCATGGCGATACCCGACTGTGCCTCGAGTTGCTTGGTCATGGCTTGATATTGTTGGACCTGTTGCTGTGCGAGTGCGAACTGCAGTCTACGCGCGTCCTCTTGAGCCCGGAGAGCGCGGTCCACCGTTGACGCATCTGCATCTGAATTAGCAACGGATCTTTGAGCTTTTCCGCTCGTTTTGGCTCCTGTAGAAGCTGTAGAAGTGGAGGAACTAGGGGGAGCAGGTTCTCGAGTCTTTACATCGATATTTTGAGGCTTGTGCTCGGAAGTAGAAGATGAGACTGGTACGGAGGGATTCACTTGTGTCTTGGCTTCGTCTGGAGCTGGGATGGATGATGTAGAAGTTGCTGCTGGAGCTGGTGGAGCCGCGGACGGGGACGTCTTCCCTGTCACCGCCGGTTGGGCCATCGGCTTTACGTATTTTGGCAGAGTGTACCCTAGGGTACGCTTTGGTTACGGTCGTGTGGGTCACATCATCGAACGAATGGCTACACTGATAGATCGTACTTAAATGAGATAAAACGTAGCCATGTTGTCCAATTAGCTGTTCTGGTGACAAAAGTTCTGATGCTGACGTAGTGCTCGTTCTTCATCAAACTCGCGACTGCAAGTGGCACATTTCCTTTTCACAGCAGTTCTAGGCTGGAGTTTCTGCCAATGTGCATCAAAATCTTCTGTTGTAGCGAAAAAAAGTTGGCAGATGGAGCATTTCTTCAACTCGGAGGCTGGTGCTTCTACACTTGATACCATTGTGGAAGGAGCTGGCTTATCGGGCTCTGATACTGTAGTTAATACAGTCTCCTGCTTTTCGTACCAGTCCGGCTTGATCAGCGGGTCCTTGCCATGTTTAGCGAGTTGATGCTGTTTTCTGGCGTCCTCCTTTTTGAATGTGCGGTCACAGAATTCGCATGGTAGTAACACCTTCTTGGATGCACCACCTTCTAGCTCATGTACCATGTGCACGTGCGTTCTTAAGCCCTGCGCAGACTTGAAACTCCTGTCGCACTGAGTGCAAACAAACTCCAGTGGCAGCTCGCTCTCCGCCTTCCGCTTCCGAGACACTGGCGCTTTCTCTTCAGGCGTTAATGATGCAGCTGGAGCTTTCGCTTCATCGCCGGTCACACCATCCTTTTGCCGTCGAAAGATAAACAAGGTACTTTTCTGCTTTTTCCTCTCGCCATGGAGTGTCACGTGATGAAAAGACTTGCCATTCTGATGCCTTTTGCGTTCGTACACCAGTCCAAACACCTCGTCATTATCCACGTCATCAACCTGCCGATGCAGTCTCAACCCTGCACTCAACGCTCTCTCTACTGCTTGCCATCTTTCCGGCTGTCCTTCTGCCAGTGTCAACAGAATTCCATTCCCTTCATCCTCCTCGTTGTCCTCCAGCACCTCCAATGCTGAAGAGTAGAAATGCGAGAGCAAACTCTGATGACGGCGAACATTCTCCTCTCCACAGTGAGGGTGGTTGAACACTACCGAGTCAAACTTTTTGAGCTGCTCCACCCCGAGCGACTCGCAAATGTTCGTAGCATCGACACGATGCAATACCGACGCCCCCAAGTCCTTCAATTGAGCACAAATACGCTTACATTCAGGGTATTTAGCCACTAATTCGTCGTAGCTGTCGTAAGATGTAGCAGTCAATTGCAGCGATGGGTCATTCCCATGCTGCTTGGCCAACGCCAGTGAATACGAAAAATTTCCATCACCAACAGTGAGAATACGACGGCTTCTGGACTTTAATGACTGTGGTGAGGCTGCAGAACGCTTCTCATGTAACAATTCAGTTGATTTATCCTCCGTTGACGGTGTCGTTGGGGGTACGATCTCCTCTTCCTGCGTCATTGGCGTTAAACAGTGCAGTGGAGGAGCGGGCTCTCGTGTGTCCAGACATAACTGTCCCATTCGGTCTGTCATATACATTAGTCAAGTGTAACGAGTGTAAATGATTGCTAAGGTCTATATGTCCTGAAAAAAGTGACTTCTTCTCTAACATGGCTACATCAACATGGCACACGTCGCAGGTTCTGCTAGTGTGTTGGTCATGCATCATTGGCAGCACATGAACCAGAGCGACCTCGTTCCATCCGATCCAGAGTGTAAAAACAGCTATTGATGTCGTTCCAGTGGCACATGATGTCATCGTGTCGTTCTGTTGGAACGGCCATTGCTGGCTTCAAAGTCGGCGAAACTCCCGACGTTGCGTGGTGTAGCTCATTTTCCTAATTGCATCGCTTCGTGTTCTGCGTTGTCCGCAATGATGCCTAGCAGCGTGCTGAACATTCGAGGGTTGGTCTCCATCTCGCCAGGTCCGTTGTTGGGCAGTACGCTGGCGTTCGTGGTGTTCTGGGCCATTCGCCACGGTCGAGAGCGCAGATTGAGCTGGACGAGCACACCACTACCACCTCGCGGGTATCGTCAGCTTCCGACTGCATCAACGACTCATGTACCGGTTCGAGTGGGGATGACGGCGGTGCAACCGACAGAAGACTTCTACGAGTGGGTGTTCACAATGACTACGAGGTTCCATGGTAAACCATGGCTGTTGCACCGTCCAGGACGACCCGATGTGCTTGTAGTGAGCTCTCCTATAGCGTTCGAGGATATTCAACGGACATTTGCTGGGCAGTTCGACAAAATTGACAATGAGGCAGAAGGATTAGCGCGTGATGCACATGGTGGTGTTATCGCTTTGGTGTGCAGTGGAACCCTCCGTCCATCCGTGAATACGCAGCGACAACTTGCAATGAGTGTGTTGGGATCTCAAGCACTGCGTCAACAGGCCTCTGTACTAACTAAACAGCACATCAAGTCGTTAGTGACGATTCTGGAAGATACAGCCGATGCAGGTAGACTCAAGCCTGGCAGTGGGAACAACACGTTGGATCTGACGAAGCTGATGAAGTCGTTTTCAATGGAGATTTTCACTGAGCTGGGATTTGATCTGCGGCTCGGAGCACTACGTGGTGAAGCCAGTGAATTCGAGAAAGCTATCGACGACCTGCAGAAGCGTGTCGCTGAGAGATTGAAGCGATCTACACTAACGTGGAAGATTGAACGGCTATTAGATGTTGGTAATGAAGCTGCGTTGAACCACAGCATTAACGTGGTGAAAGCTGTTGCAATGGAAGCTGTTGAAGCAAAGAGGAAACGACGGCGAGGTGACAGTTGTGATGGTCCGATCGCTGGGAGTCGCGTGGACATGCTTGACCTCCTTCAGGGTCAAAAGTGCAACAGCAAAATCTTGAAAGACCCCGAATTCTTGGCGGAATTCGTGTTGAGTTTTGTGGTGGCAGCTAGAGATTCGATGGCCCACACATTAAGCAAATGCCTTCAGAGTCTTGCCCAGCATCCAGAGGAACAGAACAAACTCTTGGGCGAATTGAAAGAAGCAGAGAAAGAGGGCAAGGATCTCCAATCAATTGTGCGTCTAGAGGCTGTGGTCAAGGAGACACTGCGGTTGTACCCGGTCAAGCCTTTCATTCGACGCCAGGCGAGACAAGACACGGTTCTAAGCGATGGGACCTTCGTAGCTGCAGGAACGGAGGTGGCGATGGATCTCAACAGTATGGCTCGACGGGAAAACGTGTGGGGTCCAACCAGTGCTCAATTTCGACCTCAGCGCTGGATCGACACTACCGCTGACAGACTTCGGCCGACTTCGACCTACAAATTCAACGCTTTTCTCGGTGGTCCACGAGCGTGCGTGGGAGCTGATATCGCTATGACTGAGATCAAAACCGTCATTGCAGCAGTGCTCAACACTGTTCGCCTTGATATAGTTGACATCAACGCGTCTGAGATGAAAAAGGGTTCTACTGTGACAGATAAGACGTTGATATGGAACTTGCCATCCGATACAAATGTTCGAGTTCGGGTCAGGCGCCACAGTCCACCAGGGTTATATAGCTAACTATTACCTAAGTAACTACATACCAATCTCTATCAAGTTATCATATCCTATATAACTGTTAAGATCCTTATTTATGTAAAGTTCTTGTCGTTGAACAATCGTCTCAACCATCAATTCTGACCATGAGCTCAACTGCCTACGCTTCGGATGGTGGTAGCTCCACGGAAAGTGAGGACGATATCAAGTACGAGCAGTTCGACGTAAAATCCGAGCCAAAAGTCGACAATTCTCCTGAAGTTGTGCCGTTTACTGATACCCCAGTGGTCAAGTCGGAAGCTGAAATTGTCGAGTCCAACGTGACAAATGAGAACCTCAAAGAGATGAAGCCTGAACTTCCAGTCACCGACGCAATTCCGACTACCAATCAAGCGGAGCAACCGTCTGAGACGTCGGATTTGCCTCCATGCTGTTCGGCTTGTGGGTATCCACTGTTGGTAGTCTCCCAAACAGAAATTCTGGAAGCCACGAATACGTTGGATTGCAAGTGCTGTCTATTGGTACTACCCGAGTCGAGTTACTCCAAGACGCAACGGGGTGAAGGTCGGAAAGATATTCGCAAATGCATAGCGTGCACCGGTAACGTCCGTGGTGCTCAACGACTAGTGAAGCCCACCAGGGAGAAACCCAAAAAACCTAAAGGTCAAAAACCCTCGAACAAGGAGAAACGCAATCAAGAAAGACACTCAGTGTTTGTTAACAAAGTAGCGAGGTTGAAAATGGCTATGAGAGCGCTGCAGCGGAAACGGGATGAAGTTGGCAAATTGAAGGCCACCAAGCGGCGGGAGGAATATGAACAGCAGCTTGATAGGGAAGAGCAAGATTTAGCGAGACAGTCTGCGTTGCTGAAGAGGGGTAATCCATCGCGTTTTAAGGAATTGATGGACGAATTGAAGATTAAGAAACCTCCGACGTACGAACAAGATAAGAAAAAGAAGGCGAAAAAGGCAAATTCGGAAAAGAAGCCGCGCTCGAAGCGCAAAGCGGATACCGTTGGAGAACAAGCGAAAAAGAAGAAGAAGAAGGGACCTGCGGTGGATTCGTCGGTGTACGACCCACCAGCTTCTGCAGCTGACGATGTTCCAGCACGAATTATTCCGACACGATCAAGGACGAGAGCGCAGCCGCAACCTGACATTATTGAAGTCAAGAGCGAGGTGAAGGCGGAGCTACCAAAGGTTGAGCCAAAGATGGAATGAGTCGCAAGTGTGGAGTGTTACGATATCTGATCAGTATTTCTCGTTTGCTTCATCATGTCGCCATTTGAATACATGCTGTCTTTTGATTTCGTGGGACAGGCTGTAGCCACGAAACCAGGCAACAATTTTATGCTCGAATATCTCGTGGTATGGCTGATATTGCTCCATCTATCTACCTAATTCCTCCCACTTCTTCGCTAGTTGCAACCTCACAAATTCTGCATAATACACATTTTCCATGAGTTTATCTTGGGGCGTGTTATCTAGCAGTAACATCGACTTGACGTAATCCTCGGGTCTGTCAGCCGCGGCCCATATCCATACCTTCACAAGCTTCTCTTCCTTGGTACCATCGTAGAAAACAACAGGCCCAGTTAACGGGTCATTTCTCCAAAATATCTTGTCATCGTACTTCGTTGCATACCGCAAATAAGTTAGGAACCGGTCTGAATTCTTGAGTTCTTCTATCGATAACGTATCCAATCCGAGTTGTCTCCAAACCTTATTCGTGGAGATTCCATCGTCAATCATGGCATTTATCTTTGTGTCTTCAATGTTAGCCCAGAATTCTTGCAAGCGCTTGTACTTCTGTTGACCCATCAAAGCTGTTCCAGTTTGTCCAGTTAATCCCAACTCCTTCATGACGATGTCGTCAGACGCGCCGACATCAACCCAGTGCTTCAATTGAGATCGGTCTTTGAACCACGAGAGCACGCCTCTTTCTTCGGTGTCGTACAGTTTCAAAGTAGTTCGGAGCCGCTTTCCTCCTTTACGGGTCGCCAAGCCAGCATGGGCCACGTCCTCCTTGGTTTGGCTGGATTCTTTGTCCGTAGCGAATACTTCGCAACAGGTGAGGAGGACAACTATCGTACCCAGTACGACAGTGTGTAGTTTCATGGTCCGCTTAATACTTCGAGTCAAAAACAATCTACGGTACTTTGGGTAGGACAATGGTGAATGCTGCGTATGGATTAGTCGTGCCCAATCCCGTTTCCCATCATAGACTGTACTATACACGCAGATACAGTCGTTGCTGATTGTTGACAGTTGTAACATTCGAGACAAATTTGACAATAAGACTTTCTGATAGAACAACGGCAGCTTGCCCATGCCAACAGCTACGGACTCTAAAGGAGTACAGACAGGGGCGTGTTCGGGCTATCAGATATCGAGCTTAAAGCGATATTGCGAGCTAGTGACCGAATTCAAAGTAACGCAATAAAAGTACGAATATAACAGAAAATCAAAGGTGGTTCAGGTCGTTTTATGTGAAGTTTAACTCGCGACTTTATAACACGTGAGGCGCGTCAATCCTGCCAATAGTGCTGTCGACGTTACCGTTATCTCGGTAACACGGAGATAACGTTAACGGAGTCAAGTTAGTAAAGTTAACACACTTTAACGCGGTACTATATTTGTAATTCAGTCAAATTGGAGAGCATAGTTTTGTAGAAAGAGAATGTTTACTCTTGGCATTTCACGCCACTTACAGGGGCAGTTCGCACCATATATCTGGGATACGGACACAACCCGAATAATCGGAGGTACACGAAACACAGATCGGAGGGAAGCATACCCGCTTCAGTGAAGCAATGAAGTCTCCCTTACTTAATGTCTGTGAGACTTACGCAACTGACGTAACGTCAGAGCTTGCCATGTAGCTGATCGGACCACCTTGACGTTCGCGGGGAACCTCGGTAACTTGACGTTACCTTGTGTATCAAGTCGATCACCAACATGGTTGCACCAAAACGAGCTGAACTAGACCCAGCAGCGTGCACATCGCTTTCAACATCATTACCCCATTTCTTGTGAAGCTCTCAAGCCCCATCAAGTATTCCCAGCGATGGAAGCCGAAGAAGATTGTGCTCCACCTTCTCAGCATACTGATGAGTTCACCACGCCTCTGCAAGTACCTCGCACTCTACGTCAGCGATCTTCTATCAGAGTGAAATCAACGCAGCGTCGAGCATCTACTGCGAGGTCAAGAGCTACACCACAATGGGTGTCATCTCGGCAGCCTGAATTGAGACAGATTGGTTCCCAATCCGCAACTTCCAATGGTCCAGGAGCCAACGCTGTGCGTACGTTTGAGATGCCAAAACAGCGTGTGAAAGCATACTGGCAATTTATTGTATTAGTAGTATTGAATTATAGCCATTGTCCATCGAATAAAATGCTGCTTCCGTCTCAGTTCCGTAGTTAATAATCCATGACACTGTAGTGTTGAGCTGTGTACAAAGGTCTATATGCCCTTCCTGGAGTGAATCGGCTCACCAGGCCAGGACGATTCCCCCTGTTTCAATTGTGGAAATCTAGCTGCGTTCTTTCTGGCATTTGCCATTTTAATGGAATCACTGAAGGTGATTGGCCACCTCAGGACCAATGAGCAGGCTGTTGTGTCTTGTGTTAAAGTGTGTTAACTACTTAACTCGCAACTCGACTTAAGTGTTAAAATTTTAACGTTACTTAGCGTTAAAATACGTAACGTCGACAGCACTACAGTATTCCCCGGCAAATCGGCACCTGAGTCTGTCTATATTCCTCCACGAGTCAGTGGAGATTAACAAAAACGATGGTGACTGGGATTGATGCAAAAATGGTACGTGTACTGAATTACGTGAAAGTTAGCATCTCTGCCCAGTCTGCAGGAAGAGCTGCACGCATGCGTGAGTTGCTACATGGTGGTGGTAAATAGAAGGCTCACAAGACAGCGTGCAACGATACCTGAAGCGACTACCACAGGAGAAGATCTCGATTTTTACGGCCATGCACTGGGCGAAAATGTCCTGGGACAAAGTCAAACCAGAGTCGATAAGAAACTGTTGGTTGCATTCTGGAATCGTGTCGACAGAAAGCTCTCCGATGTCAATGCGTAGGATCCTAAGATATTAACAAATAATCAATACCCTTTCTCATAGACTGGTCCCTTGCACACTTTGTATATTCGCATTCTTTATCAGTCCCACCTTTCCCGATTTGCCGGGGAACACTGTACCTGCCAATGGCACGATCCAAAACAAAGATCGAGTGCATCAGCTGTCCACAAGAAAACGTACAGAGATAGGCATTTTTACATACTGTATTACCTCGTATTTAGGACAGGGACTTTTTACACCGTGTTCCAGTGATGCCTCACCGTGGGGCGTATCAATCCTGCCATGCTACACACGGGCAAGAAAACGTACCAAGATGGCACCCTCCTTTTATTCTTATTAGGGGGAGTCGAACCTTCAAAAATGGTCAAAAAAAGTGAGCAAGGGAGTGCCGAATTTATAAGCAGAAAACAGCGAAGATCCTGATCGCTCATTATTGCCTATAATTCGTATTTAAACGAGAATTCTCTATCTTCTCCTCCAGCGATTCCTCCGTGAGGTTGTGGATGTGCTGTGTGACGGGGTCACACGATCACCTTGCTTGAGGAAGCGTGCTATCAGGAGTATACAAACTCCTAGTGAACGGCAGTTCACAAGACCTGGTCTTAGGGGGCTTAATAGCCAGTTTAGAGTAGATTTTAGACTGATGTATTTATAGTTAACCCCTTGGCTCCTGACGTCATAAGTTACGACATAACGAAAAAGCTATGTCGTAACTTACGACATACTGAGTGCTACAATAGGAAATGGCTCGATCAATACTTTAATTAAGTTATTATCAAAAAATAAGATAGATGAGGTAAATGCGAACAAATGAGAAACAGGACAGGGATAGGGTATGCGGGAAGGAGATACGGTTGGATCGGGAAATCAAAGACACTGCCAGCCATTCCAGAATTTGCCGGATGGCACGCATCCGGTCAACCACGCGAGGGAAGACCGACGCCGTTGCTGCTGTTGCCAGGGATATTGACTTCAAACATTTGTGGCGCCAATTGCGACGAGTTGGATGGACTGCAAGGCGGCCACGAGGAATCCAGACAGAGTGGAGTTACGTAAGTCCAGATAAAGCTAATGTGTTTGTTGGAGAGGAAGCAGTCGTCATGCATGCTGTACAGTCTGGCTTGATAACTGACATCGAGGATGCAAATGAGGTGAACAAGAACACGAAGGACGTCGGTGATGCGGATGACGATATTGCCGACATTAGTGCATCACAAATTGACACAAACGCTCAGCTATCTCAACACACACCCGATGAATTGTTTGGGGTTTCTAGCGAGTCGGATACCGAATTCATTCAGACGACTGTGACCAGAGAATTTGACGTCCCTCCCGGTGAGCCGCAAGCTCCTGACTCCCAGCAAGATAAGGCCACGTGCCTTCGACGACTGTTGGCTTCGACTAGTATGGAAAGTGATAGAGTTGACGATACCATCACACCGACTCGTCGTGTGCTACGTCCGCGCTTCGTAGTGAAAAAAGACATCAACGTTGTTCCTGAGGATGAAAGCATGAGCTCCTACGAAACTTTCAGCTCCGGTGAGAGGGACGGAGAAGCTGTCGATGATGAAGAAGACGGCTACATCGGCTCAGCAACACCCAGCGAAGAGGAAGAAGTTATGTCCGAGAACGACGCTATGGAGATGGATAAAACATTTGTAGCTTCGCTGCAAATTGGTAATGACACACTGAGTAAAGGTGCTTCAAGGGAGCGCGCTGAAATATTACGAGCCATGGCTTGGACTTCGGTGTCGTCGTCATACGAGGTAAACGTTCCGGCGTACCCGGGTCTAAATGCAGACGAAGAGGTACAGCCTATTGATGAGTTACGAAGCCTTTGCCACTCGCCGATGTTGACCTTCTTTTACTTTATGCCGAAGTCACTATGGGTTATGATCAGCGTAGAGACGAACAGGTATAATCTTCAGCAAATTGACCGGCGCTCACAGAAAATTCACGCGAAGCAGAGCGACCGATCTCGCGAAACAATCACGCAGATTCGGCGGCGATTGAAAGCAAAGCCTGGATATCAAACTCACGAGATTCTACAAGTCGTAGGTCTCCTCATTGCGCGTATGCTTTGTCCACATAAGGGACGATTCGCAGCTCACTGGTCAATGACAGAGGATGGTGCAGTCCCTTCAGGAACTTTCGGTCGTTACATGGGGCGTAACCGCTGCCAAGACATTTTACAAGACTTGCACTTTGTCAATAACGAGGCTGACCGTACGCGCGACAAGCTATGGAAACTGCGCCCAATCGTGGACAAGCTGCAACAGCGTTTCCTGTCTGGGTGGTCCCTCCCTGCCGTGTTCTCCTTCGATGAAGGAGTTCTTCCGTCGACCTCGAAACGTAATACGACTCGGATGTTCATGCCGGATAAACCCCATAGGTATGGGTCAAAAATGTTTATACTGTGTGACTCAAGGACAGCTTATTGCCACAGGTTTGTTGTGTTTTTTATTGATGTCGCCACCTACTAGCTCACTAACTATGTATGTCGTAACTTGCTAGATTTGAAATGTACGCTGGTAAGCGGTATGCTGCCGACGGCAGCGACAACACATTTGATCGTAAGACAGGTGCAGCGGCGGTTATTAGAAACTTGAAGATCGTTCTCGACACGAAGCCCCGACACCTGTGGCACCTAGTGGTCGTCGACCGCTTCTACTCGACGACGCCGTTTTCGTTGTTGGTGGTTGCCTGTAGCCACGTCACGAGTTCTTTTTCTAAGTTGCATTACCTTCAAACTCACTGCAGGATCATGGTTACCGGCCCACTTTGAGAGCATATCGGCACTTGTGTTCGATTCCCCATCGATGTGTTCGATTTCATAACGATATTTCATGAGTTTCATGGACCATATCAACAATTTTCCTCTTATGTGCTTCTTTACTTCCTTATTGTGCTTTCCGGCTAAATTTGCCGTTTTCGTCGGATTGGCCAAACCGCCATCCAATCGACACTTCACTGTGATTTGTCAATGTTATCATATATAGGTCTTTAACTACAGGAGGTCTTTTGCTTCATAATGATTTTGTCGCGTGCAGCGCAGAAGCCAGACCACCGCAAGCTTCACGGTGTGCACCAGCTAAAGACGGATCGCGTGAGCTTTTGCTGCCGCAGTTGAAGGCGGGTCGCCGTGAGCAGTTGGGGTCAAATAGCCGCGAGCTTTACCCGCACGCGTGAAGTCACACAGCCGCGTGCAGAGAAACCCACCGCAAGTTTTGCCGTGTGTAGGTGGTGTTTTTGCGAGAGTCTTACCCCTTTGCACTACGCTCGAAAGCATCAATCGTGGGGTACGAATATTTATGAAATATTATCATCGTGATGTTGTGACAACTTGATGACTCTCGTATAATATTGTATGTGTAGAAGTATTTTACGACTCAAGATGGAAGAGGCTGTCACGCGCCAACATGCCCATCCTAACACCGTTTTCCACTGCCTCTACGGATTCTTCTGCCTTGGGTGTTCGCGCAAGGAGCTCGCCCGAATTTTCAAAAAGACCGTGAAGACGATCGGCAACTGGATTAATGTGTACGAGCGAATGGGAACCTACCAACGCGCAGACTCAAAGTTTATAGGTGATTCATAGCAGCGTTTAGCGCTACGAGGAAGTAAAGTGCGTAGTGAAGTAGATGTCGTAGACGAAGTCTTGTATAGTTGAGAGTAAAATCCCGAATGAAATTTATTCGTTGGCCATGCCTGTACTGCATGCTTACCACGTGCCTATGCACGAGGAGGAAAGCATCGTGCCTAAAACCCCCTTTGACTACACAGAACACATCAGTCTGCAAGCCGACTCTCAGCAGTACTGAGACCTGACCATGAACGTGAGTGACCACAAGAGAAGCTATGAGACTACATCACCATAGAACTCTCATACTCCCCCCGAACTCACGAATCTTGGTCCTGCAGAAGTGCACGTCCGGCAGCTTCTACCACGTCCTCGATTCCCAGCAACTCCCGCAGCATACAAAACCGCTGCGGTCCGAGTGCTTTGGTGAACATATCGGCAATATTCTCGTTTGTAGGAACGTAATCGAGATTGAGCTCTGCGCCTTCCACTAGCTCTGCAATCTTGTGACTAAGTTTTGCATACCGCTTGACGCCTTCATAGTTTCCTACGTTTTGACATACCTTTATAGTGCTTTGATAGTCTAGACGAAGGTTAGGAATATGGACGTCCATTCCAATATCCACAAGAAGACTTTGGGCCCACATCAGACTTTCCACACATGTGCTTGCAGCTACGAGTTCCGACTTGCAAGTCCCGTCAGTCACAGTTTTCTGCGTTTTGCTCTTAAACCCGAAGCTCCAATTACCTAGTTGCAGAACATATCCCGAGATTGATCTGCTCGTATCGGGGCAATTAGCGTGATCAGTGTCGCTGTAGGCACAAAGTTGCAACTTGATGGCTGATTCTGCATCTGATTTGCGATAAACTAATCCGTGGTTCCTTGTACCTCTCAAATACTGCAACACACGCTTGGCATTGGAGAAATTCTCCCGAGTGTACGATCCAGCATGGCGACCAAGACACCGAACGGCATTGGCAATGTCTGGACGGGTGCAACTCACTAAGTACTGCAATTTTCCAACCAATTCTCGATATGGTATCGATGGATCGTTGATCTTGCACTTTTCCTTTTCTATGGGTAACATCTTCTCGTTATGTACCTGAGGTGATCCAACCGTTCGCGCCTCATTCATCCGAAAGTGGTCTAGAAGTTGCTCAATATATGCCGATCGAGATAGGCACAGCAGTACGCCCGGTTCGTAAACTATTTCCATTGAAAGCAAGTGCTTCACTCGACCAAGGTCCTTCATCACAAATTTGAGCCGAAGCTCTTCAATCACACTGTCAATATCAGACAGCATACCAACCACCATCATGTCATCCACATAAACTGTGACCATGATAATTCTTCCATCAATATGCTTCACATAGAGACCGACATCGAACGCACTTCGACGAAACCCGATTTCTACCAAGTAAGCATGCAAAGTCTGATACCAGGTTCTTGCAGCTTGCTTAAGGCCATAAATGCCTTTTTGAAGCAAACACACCCGTCCCGTTCCATCATCGAAGAACGCGGGCTGTTCCATGTAGATCGTCACACCTTTTAGGACACTATTCAGGAAAGCGGTTTCCACATCGACATGCTTGGCCTCCAGACCAAGTAACAGTGCAATTAAGAGTACCAAAATCATTGTAACGATCCTTACGACTGGTGAGTATGTATCCCAATACTCAACCCCAAATCGTTGCTTGAAACCATGAATTACCAACCTCGCCTTGTACCGAATGACATTTCCATTCTCGTCTCGCTTAACGCGAAGTACCCACTTGGTAGTGAGCACTTTTACCCGCTTTCCATCAGGCGACTTTGGTCTATCGACCATTATCCATGTTCCATTCTTTAACAACGACTCGTACTCGGCTCTCATCGCAGTTTGCCACTCTTCTCGTTGAGGTGATGGCAGTGCCTCTTCCACTGATTCTGGTGTTCCAACAAATTCTTCCTCCAGCATCAGCTGGTATCCATCAAGCCTGCAACTTGTTCGTCTTAATCTTGTCGATCGTCTGACAGGATTCGTAGGTTGTAATCGCTGCCTGCGTGACTGTCGTCCTATATTCCCGCTACCTGGAACACGGTGTGCCGTCTTTGATGCACGCGCTGTCAAACTGGTACTACTGGTTTCCGAATTAGAGCTGGTTGGGCTGCCCACAGCGGGGCTTGCATTTCCGTTGGTTGTGTCGTCATCAGCACCAGGTACTGCTGCATCATCAAGGGCTGGTCTAACGGGATCATGATTCGAATGCTCATTAACCACAGCATCATATACTGATTCATCACTGCTGCTGGAATCTTGCCCTGAGCCTGACTCGCTTATGCGTCCGGAGTCATTGTACTGCATTATCGTATCACCCACCGACTGTACTGCATCAGCTCTCACACTGTCTTTCGCCACATATTCTACTGGTAATGGCACAAAGGGGATCTTGTCGTAACATCCACTTTTCCCCATTAATAGTGCAGAAATGTATCTCTTGCTGACCGTAATGTCCTCCCGAAACGTCACATCTCGAGCTTCGATAATTTTTCCTGTTCGTAGGTGCAGCAAGCGATATCCCGTTGTTGACTGAGCGAATCCCAACAACATAGCTGGTTCTGCCTTCGGACTTAACTTGTGTTTTCGCTTAGCAACGTGAACAAAACCCACTGACCCACAGACACGAATTTTACTCACATCTGGCACTTTGTCAAGTAGCTTCTCGGAAGGAGTCATACCTTTCAGCGCTTTGGTAGTACTCACGTTGTCGATATCCACAATGTATTGTAACACTTCAGGCCACAATCTGTTAGGCAAGTCTGCCGCGTGCATCGCTGCTCGCATTTTGTTCACCAGTACTCCATTCAACTTCTCCACGAGTGCGTTTTCCTCCGGTGAGTACGGGTGAGTAGGAATGTGCCGTATTCCGCGCGCTTCCAAAAACAATCTCAGCTCTGCGTTGATATATTCCCCACCACCGTCACTCGTGAATGTTTTAATTCTGTGACCTTGTGCCAACAACTCCGTCATCAAGTTGGTGGTTTTGGCGTTTGCATCATTTTTGTGCTTCAGTGGAAAACACCACTTGTATCGCGAACCTTCATCTTGTATTAACTGGAAGTATCGCGTGGCTCCGAAACCAGGTAAATACTTTCCCATATCGCATGTATCAGACATGAGGCGCTCATAGTTAATTTTGGTACGCTTCTCCTCAGCACGCGACTTGTATGACATCCTTTTCCGTTTTGCAGACATACAGCTTAAGCACTTAAAGTGCTTCTTGAACAGTTCAGCTGGTATGTTCATGCCCGCGACGGTTCCATGATCCATCATGTGCTTGATCGCTGCCACATTGAGATGTCCAAGACGCTCGTGCCACCGCATCAACGCATTAGCATCGGCGTCAATAGCCAGCATCGCAACTCCATCAACTAGATCATCACGTTCAACTGTTTTCAGCCAATAGTGCTTGCCTTTCTTACTAAATTCGAGACGTTCACCAGTGCGCGGTAAGTCCAGATATATTTTGCGTATGCCATCACGTTCACATTTGCTTGTCATTTCCCATCCGTTGTCTTCCATCACTCCTAAGCTGATCAGATTCACGGATCCATGTGGGGAGTACTCCACGTTTGTAAGTTGTAACGCTGCCAGGCCACTACCGCTGTGGTCAACCGCATTAACTGCTACTTCGCCACTCATGACTCCGTGGGTCACCTGACCATCCCACACTTTGAAACTCAGTTTTGACTGCTTCTGTGTAACAAAACTGTCGCGGTTTGTACAGACATGTGTTGATGTACCAGTGTCAAGCATCCATTCGTTCGTACTTCTTCCTGGTTGCATCTCCTGAACCATTCCAACCATATTGTCGTCCTCGCTGCTACTGCTTTCATCTTGGCCACTGTTTAGAAACGCCATGTGCTCTATTAACCCGTGTTCGTTCTTGATTTTCGCATTCTGTTTCTGTTGAAATTCCTTTCCTTTCTTCGCTAACCTTGCCCCGTTTTCTTTCACTTTTGCTTGCTTGTTCTTGTACTGGTAGCAATCTCTTTTCAAGTGCCCTGGTTTCTTACAATGATAGCACTTGGGCAACGGCTTTCTACCACCTCTGCTGCCGTGTCCACCCCCACTGCCGAAATTAGGTGAAAACCCTCCAGGCCCACGATTACCACGTCCTCTCATCATACTCATCACTGCACCACCTTGACCTGCCATTCGGTCTCGCTCGTCTCGTGATCGGAGAGCGTTTGTGACTTGTAACAGCGTCGGCGGGCGTCCTTCTCGTGATGGTAAGTCAAACTGCTCCACAAGTTCTCTGTGAGTCATAGCCACGCCCATAAGCAAAAGACGAGCCATTTCATCGTCAGTAATTGTGTGCTCAGTACCGACGTTTTTCAGTTGTTGTCGTAGTTGTGTCATAATTTTCAAGTAGTCTGTCATTAACTGATCCGGTTGATGAGAGCATTGGTATAGTTGACGTCGTAATAAGACCGCATACGAAAAATCGCGTTGAGTGTAGTCTGACATTAATAATTCCCACATCTCTGCCGCCGTTGACAATCCACATACCTTTAAAGCGTCATCATTTTTACGTCCACCACGTAGTCCACGCAAAATGGTAGCACGTGCCAGGCGGTCACGTCTATCGAACTCTGCTTGTTCGGCATCTCCATTCTCCGGCCGCGTTTCAGCTCCTATCATAATTCTCCATGCGTTCCGTTCATCCAAATAGAGTTCCAACTCAGCTCGATAGAGCTCGAACGTTCCTTCAAATAACGGAGGTTTGGTAGACCCCCGAACAAAATTGACCGCAGCACCTTCTGCACCAGCAGGAGCAGCTTCGGCTCCTTGATCACCCATGACTTCGGTCTTGTACAATTCGACTTGTACACTTCACAAAGCAAAACACTTTGGGCTCATAACCTAGCAGCGTTTAGCGCTACGAGGAAGTAAAGTGCGTAGTGAAGTAGATGTCGTAGACGAAGTCTTGTATAGTTGAGAGTAAAATCCCGAATGAAATTTATTCGTTGGCCATGCCTGTACTGCATGCTTACCACGTGCCTATGCACGAGGAGGAAAGCATCGTGCCTAAAACCCCCTTTGACTACACAGAACACATCAGTCTGCAAGCCGACTCTCAGCAGTACTGAGACCTGACCATGAACGTGAGTGACCACAAGAGAAGCTATGAGACTACATCACCATAGAACTCTCATAATTCACAGCGGCCCAGCAGCAGTGGTTGTGCGATTATTACGCTGAACATCCGCTTGCTTACCTCGATGAGGCGCAAGATGCGTTCTTGCGTGCTCATGCAATGGCTATCTCTATTTCATCTGTCTGGCGACTAATTCATGACGCTAACCTAACCCGAAAAGTACTTAAGCGGTGAGCCATGCATATCAAGAAGCTGAACGTTTATAGAGAATTTGAGCAGATCAATTGGTGTCATAGCAGTGGTTGCCAAAGCAATGGAAGCTTCTCCAGCTTCCACTGCCATGCTGTTTACTTTTCCACGCAGTGTAGGACAGATCAATTTGGAGTGTCTATACACAATGAAACCATTGTAAAGAATAAAATATACCGTTTTACAGTCTTGTGTGATTTGCTGCTTGATCGATTCAAAAACCGCGCAAGGAAATTTTGAGTAAAACGCACAATACCAGGTGCGAAAACGTACACTAGGTTTCGGTGGTCACAGTAGAGACGGAAACCTCCGGGGCGTAGTAACTTACTACGCCCCGAGTAAGAGCGGTATCCATCAATTTATTTAGTGCCTCCTTAAGTTCAAAACTTAAATTCACGCTACAACCAATCTGCGGCTCATCCGCATCATCGAAAACATCTCTTTCTTCCGTTTGTATGGCGTTGGCAACAAACAAATCAAGCTGCCTCTGCACATCTATTCTTAACATCGTCAACACGTCATTACCAAGTAGGAATTCATCCGCATCACCAGGAATGATTAGACACTCAACCGGCTTAAAGCACACTAACAGGTGAACCAGAGCTGATCCGTAAGGGAGACGCATTGTCAATATCGACCGACGAGGAGATGTTGCCGATAAAGCTTTATTCTGGAACGCGAGTGATGGAGGGATTCGCTAAGATGATAGTGTTGTGTGTGGGTAGTACGGTCAGATCACGGCGCTAATTAACGGTAATGGCATCGAACAAGAAGAAAACGATCAGCTGGTTGATGCGAAGAAGGCAAACAGCTCGCTTCAAGACGGAAACTACTTCTCTCTGGATGTTGCGGAGATTTCTACAAAGACAAAAGAACCACCGAAGACCAAGAAGGAAAAGAAGAAAGCGATACGTCCCGAACGCACTCCACTGGCTCAGAAGATCGAGGCGTTAAACTTGTGGCTCGGCAAAATGGGCGTCGTGGTTGCTACTCTCATCTTTGTAGTGCTTTGCACGCGCTTCAGCATCGAAACTTTCGTGCAGGAGCCTCGTCAGTCCTGGGACGCAGCCTACCTCCGTGACTACTTGTCTTACTTCATTCTGGGCACGACCATCCTCGTGGTTGCCATCCCTGAAGGACTTCCATTGGCCGTGGCTATAGCTTTAGCCCTCGCAGTACGTCGCATGCTGCGTGGACATAGTCTTGTGCGCCATTTAGCAGCTTGCGAGACCGTCGGTAACGCCACAACATTGTGTGCTGACAAGACTGGAACCCTCACGGCAAACCAAATGAGTGTGGCACGCCTTTGGTTAGCACCTGACAGAGATAGCGACTTCGTGAGTCTTGTCGACGATGTACAAGGCGTTGCTCGAGTTGACTTCGACTCGGTGGATGCAGCGAAGGATGCGATGAGCGATGTCATGATCCGCACATTTTGCGAAGGTATTGCGATTAACTCAACTGCGGAATTACTTCCTCCTGAGAATGCAGATGCTCCACGAAAGGCACTCGGGAGTCAGACGGAGGGTGCTCTCTTGGCATTTGCAGCAGCTTGCAACGATGGCAAATTCGACTACGCGGAGCTGCGAGAAAATGCGAATATTCGACGCGTACTGCCCTTCAGTAGTGATCGGAAGCGCATGTCGGTCGTAGTTCCGCGTCCTGGAGATGGCAATGAATGGCGTACCTACACAAAGGGTGCACCTGAACTGGTACTTGCACGCTGCACCGAGCTGCCGACACGATCAGGTGGTACAATCCCGCTGACTAACGACCGACTGCAGTGGCTCCAAAAGAACGTACTTGCAGCGTATGCAAAGCATGGATACCGCACGCTTTGCCTGGCATATCGGGACAGCACAGCAAGTGGCGATGTTGTGGATACCTCTTCACCCGAGTTTTTGGAACAGCAACTTGTTTGTCTAGATCTTGTTGCTATCGCAGACCCATTGCGACCGGGAACGCGTGAGGCTGTAGCATCTTGCCAAAGAGCAGGGATCGTGGTTCGAATGGTAACTGGTGATAGCGCATTAACTGCACGCTCAATCGCGCTTGAATGTGCATTTTGTCGGGGTTGGAGGAAGATATATTCACTGTCATGGAAGGACCTGACTTTCGATCGCTTGTGCTGGATGCACATGGACAACTGCAGCAGGAGATTTTCGACCAAGTGTGGCCTTCACTGCGTGTACTGGCGCGTAGTTCACCGCAGGACAAACACACGCTTGTAACTGAACTACGGGCTTCAAAGATGTTGCCTCAGCAGCTTGTGGCTGTGACGGGAGACGGAACGAATGATGCACCAGCGCTTCGAGCTGCACACGTGGGTTTTTGCCATGGGAAAGAGCGGCACATCTGTGGCGAAGGAAGCTGCGGATATCGTGCTCATGGACGACGATCTTGCTGGTGTGGTGAATGCTGTGGTCTCTGGACGTGGTGTTTTCGATGGTATTTCACAGTTTTTGCAGTTCCAGATCACAGTCATTGCTGTAGCATTAGGTGTGGCGTGTATTGGTGCCATAACCATACGTCAATCTCCTATTGCAGCCGTCCAAATCGTGTGGGTGAACCTCTTCACGGACGTGTTCGCATCGCTGGTGCTCACGACGGATGAACCTAAGGAATTGGAGCTGCTCGCTCGACAGCCCTATGCGCGCAACAAGCCTTTGGTTACGCCTCGGATGGCCAAGCACATTGCCGGTCAGACAATTCTACAGCTCACGCTGCTACTCCTTCTCACTTTTCTAGGCGAAAAATGGTTCAACGTGCCATCAGGCCGAGCATCCGTGACCAACGACGACGATTCCGAGTCCACCCAGCACTTGACCATTGTCTTCAACACCTTCGTGTGGCTACAACTCTTTAATCAGTTCAACTGCCGTCAGGGCGTCACCGACACACCAATGCTTCGATTCAAAGAGCTGTGCAAAAACAAACTGAGCATTGCCGCATTAATTGTTCAATGTGGACTGCAAGTGGTCATCGTCAACTCGGCGGAGAACTTTTCCACTGCGCCCCGCTCAGTGCTGCTCAATGGGGAGCCTGCATTGGTATGGGAGCACTCGCACTGCCCCTGGGATGGGCGCTGCGTGCATTATCCATCGAGGATCCCGCAACCAGGCTCCTGCTCCGGCTTGGCAAGCAACATGATCCTTAGTAATCGCAATACAAACCTTGTTCACAAACACACCTCTTGGCATCTCGAGAGCAGTTCTGCAATGTTGACTGACGTCACTCGGAACCGTAGCAAGTTGAAGTGTAGTTTCACCCAAGCAGACAACGGGAACAAACGTGAGGCTGGGATGGTCTCAATTGAAGACCTCTTCATGTCTGCTTCGAATGAAAGCGACTCAAATCCCTTTGGCTTCCTGAAAGCCGACACATTGCTGTCGAATACATTTGCCTTTGCCATCTTGGCACGATGGCTCGTCACGGCTCCGAATTGGAAACATGTGCTTCAGAAATTGAAGTTGCACACGAACACCGGCAAAGCTGAACTTTGTACTCGTTCATCAAAATGATTCGCGTCAGCACTTGCGCCAGGCGCATTCCGTCTCACCAAGCAGATCTGCCGCCGGAACGTCGTGGACTATTGATGCACTGTTTAACACAACCTGGTGCTGAGTATTCATCCATTATCAGCACGGCATCACCTCGCGGCGCAAGGTTCGACCGACGATCAAGTATGCGCCTCGTCTCTTGACGACCACGTCGAGCAACTTCAAGAGCGACAGTCTTGCCGTATCAAACACTGCAATCGTCCAGAGTCGTAACTCTGCAGTATTTCCTACAGACAATAGTAAAGCAGATAGAGTGGATAGAGTTGCCCTATACGTTAAAGTCGGCAAGTACGTGTCCATTTTGCGATCTTTTCTGTTAAATACAGTACGCGTCCCGTTTCTGCTTGGTTCCGGCATTCGCGCAACATCAAGTCACCGATCGGCTTCAACTTGTGGCATGAGCCTCCCGATCTTGACACAAAACAGCCAGATCGGGGACGCGACGGTCGTCTAACAGTACGTCCCAGCGCGTGGCAGCCACACGTAGCTCTCGGCGGTCTCATTTCCCAACTCGCCGCCTCCTGCGCAAGTGCCTCAGTCTCCAGATGTTCGCTCGTGCCACTTCCATCACCGCTTCGACGCTGCGTCGCGCCTACTCGACGGGCCACCAGAAGGTGGCGGTCCTGGGTGCAGCCGGTGGCATTGGCCAGCCCATGTCGCTCCTGCTCAAGGACTGCGACCACATCAAGCACCTGAGCCTCTTCGATGTAGTCAACACGCCTGGTGTGGCAGCCGACATTGGCCACATCAACACGCACGCTAAGGTGACGGGCCACGTGGGCATGGAGCAGGCTGGCGAGGCCCTCGAGGGCGCCGACGTCGTGGTCATTCCGGCCGGCGTGCCGCGCAAGCCTGGCATGACCCGTGACGACCTGTTCAACACGAACGCCGGCATCGTGCAGTCCCTGGCTCAGGCTGCTGCTGAGCACTGCCCTAAGGCCATGATGCTCATCATTGCCAACCCCGTTAACTCGACGGTGCCTATTGTGGCCGAGACCTTCAAGAAGGCCGGTGTGTACGACCCCAAGCGCCTCTTCGGCGTCACGACGCTGGATGTGGTCCGTGCTGCTACCTTTGTGGCGGAGAACCAGAAGTGGAACCCTCGTGAGACGAACGTCAAGGTCATTGGCGGCCACGCTGGCACCACGATCCTGCCGCTGCTGTCGCAGCTCGAGAACACCAAGTTCTCGGACGAGGACATTGCGAAGCTCACTCACCGTATTCAGTTCGGCGGTGACGAGGTCGTGCAGGCCAAGAACGGCACGGGATCGGCCACGCTCTCCATGGCGTACGCTGGTGCTCGCTTCACGTCGCGTCTTCTGGACGCCATGAACGGCGAGAAGGACGTTGTAGAGTGCTCGTACACGCAGAACGACGTGACCAAGCTGCCCTTCTTCTCGACGCCCGTGACGCTCGGCCCCAACGGTGTCGAGAAGGTCCACCACTTCGGCGAGCTGTCGACTGTGGAGCAGGCTAACTTTGACGAGATGATCGTGGCGCTCGAGGCTCAGATCAAGAAGGGTGTGGACTTTGCCAAGAACAACTAAGTTGATGGCCGAGTGCTTCTGGTCGCGACTCGAACGCAGTGAGCTGACCACGTAGGCAACGGCTGTGCTCTGGTGCAGTCATTAATATCGAATACAGATTTGTTTCAGGCAACCTCGAGTGGAGTTGTATCAGAGGATCCAGGAGTTCAAAGTGCTGCCACGTCAGACACTTCACAGCCGCACGTTGATGCGCGACTAGCACAAGCTCGCCATCATCTCATTGGTCGAATCAAGCAAAGCTTGTGCCACAATCTCAGTGCCATTTGTGTAAACTCGTAGGTGTTGAAGTTGCTGCAACACAAAGAAAGTGAACTGATGCAGCAAAGCACACGTCGAAAAGATCAAGCCTTGACTCAAGGCACATCAGACTTTTCAAGAAATCCGTCAGACTTACCAAATCGCATCTCTTAAGTAATAACTGTCCTGACGAAGACACTCAAGGTCTAAGCTCCCTAGGGATTGAATATGAAGTATTTGCCGAAGTCTGTCGTTTTAATTCATATGTCATCTTCACTCCTGTGTTATTTTTTGCTTGTAAGGAGTATCGTTGCAGCACAAAACTTCAAACGCACACAGGGTATATGGGTGCAGCAGTAGTGTAGCATTCAACAGCTCCATGTCTGCATCATTTCCGACACTAGCACTTTCCAACTTTTCCGCCATCTACACAGTGTGTGTCCTGACAACTGGAATCCATGCACACCAGCGCGAGCTTATTTCCTACCCCAAGTAGGACTCCTCGCTTCTCAAAACGCCACATTCGATGGCACTCCATCGAAAACCTTCGCTATTACGAGGAGCGTGAACTGCCACTGCTCGTTAACATTTCATCGACATCCAACCAAGAGAACTTCGTAGTGTACCACTGCACTTTGTCCAGCGTGACTTCCAAGAAGACATGGACCGTGTCGTATCGATACTCCGAGTTCGTCGACTTCCGGGCAAAACTCGAAGACGAGTGGACGTGCCATGATCCCAACTGTAGCGGGTCATGCCAAGTAATACGTGATATTATGTCGGCATATTTTCCCAAGAAACGCCTTGCAATTAGCTCTTCAAGTCAAGGAACAATCGCAAGTCGCAAGAGCAAATTTGAGCGCGTGCTGATTCATCTACTTCGCACTGTCCTTCTACCAGGCAGCGCGATGAAGTGCATGCATGCACGCCAGGATTTACCGAACAACGTGTTCGAGTTCCTTGGTGTGAAGGATCCTACCGACAAGCGTTCTCTTCTGCAGATTTTTGTTGACAATTATCAACTTAAAGCTGCCAAAAGAGAGAGCCAAGTTGATGTGGGAAACCACAAACAAGCAGGCCCAGAGGCACTTGACGTTGTACCGAAAATGACTGAGTGTATGATTTGCCTCGCCAATGTGGAGATAAGACGGGAAGACAGTGAAGACAACTCGAAATCGACTGACGACAATACCACTCAGGCTATTCTTCCTTGCAAACACTCGTTCCACCGCAAATGCATTTTCCAGTGGCTGCTGTTTGAGGTGCACTGCCCGATGTGCCGCACCGGAATATGTTCCAATGGGTATTTTACAAACAACTGTCGTCCAAATCGACACGTCCAGTGGTGGTTGAGCGACTTCGAGGAACAATTCTTACCTTCGACCTCAGACAAGGACGAAAAACCGAGTAAGGTGTCTTCGTGGCATAACTTGGTAAGTCCACATCATTGTTGATTAACACAAATTTCTGTCGTCATAAATTCAAACTCGGAATTGCCCCATACCCGCTACGCAACACGATTATCTTGATACCTGATCATGCTATTGTTGGGGCGAAGAAGATGAAAACACTTTGACTGTCTTCGTTATTGTGGATGTACCTGCAGTTACATTGCATGTACCCGGTATAAAAATCCAATACGAACGAAGTTCCAAGTGAAAGCCTTCATTCACTTTGCCCACACCAACGGAGATCTTCATTTGGTGAGCTCACTTTTAAAATTCCCGTCAGCCCGCATCGTGTCATCCAAGAAAACCATGAACATCGCAACGTTGGATTATACTTCGCTGTCTGCGGATTTGCATGCTCTTCCGAATTGTATCCCAAGTGACCCAAAGCGCAGCATTCGGTACTCGCTTGCTAGTCTCCGCTCGCATAGACAACCAGATCTACCACTGCTCGTTGATGTCTCGTCGACCATGCAAGCGAATTTTGTCGTTTACAACTGTATTTTGACGAGTATGACAAGCAAGAAAACATGGACCGTGTCTTATCGGTACTCCGAGTTCGACACTTTCCGCACGAAGATAGAAGAAGAGTGGACATGCCATGAATCCAACTGCTCCGGATCCTGCCAAGCTCTTCGTGACATCATTTCGGCTTATTTCCCCAAGAAACGCCTCTCGATCATGTCGTCGAATCAGGGCGCGATCACTAGTCGCAAAAGGAAGTTCGAGCTGGTGGTAATTCATCTGCTTCGAAGCGTGCTATTGCCCGGTAGTGCAATGAAGTGCATTCACGCGCGACAGAATCTTCCGGACCACGTGTTTGAATTCCTGGGTGTAAAGGATGCAGATGATCGACGCTCAGTCCTGCAGATTTTTGTCGACGACTACCAAACTGACGCTACCGAAAAAAAGGATCAGAGTAGTGCCAACCCCACGTTGAACGCAGTGCAATGCACGGTTTGCCTGAACAACCTGGAGTTCGATTCGGATGGCACTGAAACGGACAACAGTGATGATGAAGACACCTCGAAAAACATGTCAGACAGCAGCGAAAGCGACAAATCTCAGGTCGTACTACCATGCAAGCACTCGTTCCATCGCCAGTGCATTTTTGAGTGGCTCTTGTTCGAGTTTCACTGCCCAGTATGCCGCATTAGTGTGTTTCCAAACGCGGTTACCAGTTATTGTCGCTCAAGTCATCGCTATCTGCAGTGGTGGCTCAGTGAATCTGAAAAATAACTCCGGACAAGCATCGACAACACGTCAATGCATTTCAATTGTCTACACCATTCAAAATTATTCACTTCAACTTGCCTTTTTGTGGTGCACACTTATAAATGTAATACACTCAAATAGAGCATAAACAAGTCCGTTTATGAATGGAGCTCCTCGATCGATTGTGTCATTCGAGCTCCATTATCATCATGTCCTCAGCTGTAGACCCCGCAGTGCAGCAGCTTCTGAGCAAGCATGAATTCCTGGAAATTGTAGAGTCGGGCGAAGGTGACAACAAACGTGTGCGTGTCAAGTGCCAACTGACGCAGCACGAAATGCTGGCGCGTGTGGACGTCATCGAGCAGCACCTCAAGTCCAAGAAATTCATCAAAGCCCGCGACTGGTACTGTCACGACTACTCGCAATACGAGCCGTACATTGTGCCGCACCGTAAATTGCCCAAGAGTTTGTATTGCAATGTGACGGGGACCATCTTGAACCGCATCCCGTCAGAAGTGGAGAAACACGTTCAGGGAAAACGCTACAAACGCATGAAGCAGCACGTGAAGATCAAAGTGACCAAGAGTGAGGACGACAATGACGACATGCAGGGCAATGGAGAATTTAATGCTGATGCATTTGAGTTCGAGAACAGTCAGGTCATTTACTCGGACGATGAGGAGGAAGAGGACGAAGAGCTGGAAGGAACCCAGCCCAAAAAGAGCAAAAAGGAGGAAGAAGAGGACGACATGGCCGACTTGTATCCTGATGAGGAATCAGACGACGAGTCCAAGGACGATGATGGTGACGAGACGATGGAGGAGAAACCCAAGAAAAAACGTCCTGCTAAGGGTAACTCGGTTCCAAAGAAGACCCGACACCAGACAAAGAAGGCCAAGAAATCGGACTGAGGTTGTCTAGCGACACAAGCGAATAATATAGATTTTCTTCTGCAAGCAGGTCTGTATGTGCGTCAAAAAGATGACATTGATGCTCTCAACTTAATCTTAACAGGCTACAGGTTCCAGCCGCCTATGTGCGTGCTTCCTGATGCTACAATTCGTTCGCAACTTATGCCACAGCCTCGGTCTCAGCAGGTTCCGAGTGCGTCACCTTGACGATGTAGGGCGTGGACTTGTGCGCGTGGTACGCCGGCTTTCCCTTGAGTCCGAAGCTCTCGAACAGCCTCTTGTCCTTCTCGAACGCCGGGTTGGCAGTGGTCAATAGCGTGTCGCCATTGAAGATCGAGTTAGCACCAGCCATGAACATCATGCCTTGTTCAGCGTCCGTGAAGGACATGCGTCCAGCACTGAGACGCACCATGGTCTTGGGCATGAGAATACGCGCCGTGGCAATCATCCGCGCCATGTCGGACGCGGTGACGGGCGCAATATCCTCGTCAAAGAGCGGCGTGCCTTCCACCGACACCAGTGCATTCACAGGCACAGACTCCGGGTGTTCATCCATAGTAGCCAGTGTGTGCAGCAGTCCAACACGGTCGATTTTCTCCTCACCAAGGCCAAGAATTCCACCGCAACAGACTGAGATGCCTGCCTTCCGCACATTATCAATGGTCTTGAGGCGGTCATCGTACGTGCGAGTGGTGATGACCTTGGCATAGTGTTCCCGACTAGTGTCGAGGTTGTGGTTGTACGCCGAGAGTCCCGCTTCCTTGAGTTGCACAGCTTGCTCTTCCGTGAGCATTCCAAGTGTGCAGCAGACTTCGAGATCCATTGCCTTGACCTGGCGCACCATGTCCAAAATGTGCTTGAAGGCGTTCTTCTTGCCCACCTCGCGCCAGGCCGAGCCCATGCAGAAGCGGGTGCTACCAGCCGCTTTAGCCCTTCGCGCCATCTCCACCACTTCTTGCACCTTTTTCGTAGGTTCAGGCTTGACGAACGTCTTGTGACGAGAAGACTGCGAGCAATACTTGCAGTCTTCAGTGCAGCCGCCCGTCTTGATGGACAGTAGCGTGCATTGCTGCACCTCTGTCGGGTCGAAGTGCATGCGGTGCACGGTGGCCGCCTTGTACACTAGTTCCAGTAGCGGCTGGTCGAAAATGGCCTGCACTTCGTCCTTGGTCCAGTCGTGACGCACCTCCGACGACAGACCGGGAACCGTTAGAGACACGGAAGACTGGTGACGAACACCTGCGCGGGTCGAGACCGCAGCGGACACGGCGAGCTTGCGGAACATGGTCTGAGGCTCGGCACTTCTGATGCGTTTTTGATTGTGAAACACTGCCACCAGAATCGCAAGGTATGGATCCGCTGAAGTAGCGCGAAGACGTGGCTTTTCGTGATTCACTTGTGTTCAGTATGCACAATGACAAGCATGAAGACGTGAAGTAGCAAGAAGCATCAAACATCACATGCATCCAAACACTGCAACATGAAGCACTATGTAATGCATACCAGGAGGAAGGACATTGCTAGCTACTTTACCACTTCATAACTCACCGCAATGTGGATAAATAAACGGGAATTTGAATGAAATAGCCTTGAAGGGGTCGAGTGCCGTGAAGAATTTCGATTTATTAGTAGCCCCTAGACTGAGTATTCATCTTGAGCGGCTTCTTTTACGTTCTCAATGACGTCAGGTCCTGCTCGCTGACGCGCCGGTGTATGATCATGCAAATCGATGGTGCTTTCTAGTACTGCGTCAGCGTCATTCGCTGTCAGTTTTGGTTTTGACGGTGCAAGACAGTGTGCTCGAAAATCTTGTATTTTGATGGTAAAGATTTCGTGTTACGTGGTGAGATTACTGTAGACTGTTCGCCAAGCGGCAAGATTGCAATTCGAAGTGATCCATAATTTCGAGGTAAACAGAGTTGTGGTAAAGTACAGGAAGACACCCAAGCAACGGCGAATTCGGACGAATTATTTTGGTCTAAACGACTTAAGAATGCAATTCACAGACAACATAAATTCCAATCAGTCTCAGTGCAGCTGGTACTAACCAACTTGGAAGACGGCAGCTACATCACCACGCAATATGGCTTCCTTGCAATGGGAGGGCACGATCACACGGTGTGATCGTGCCCTCCCATTGTGATTCACACGTCGAGAGTGTTCGGAATTCCAACTCGCTGGTCTTCCGGAATTCCTCCATGAACTTTGTTTTAAGTGTCATTTTAATGTGAAGTAGGTTTCGTTTTGTTTAACAAGTAAAAGAAAACGTAACCTACTTCACTTTTGTTGTTGTTGGAGCTGTGATCTTTCTGTTTGCTCATTCACAGTATATCCCCACACAGCACTATCAATATAATGGAAACTCCATTGGAATAGAGGTGTGATTTTGTCTACTTAGTAGGTGGCGGCAACGCAGTCGGTGATATGATTGCTGGTGCTGGACAGCGTCATGATACAGTCTGTAGCATCGAATAGTGCGTCATCGCCTTCATGAGTTCCAACACGGTTTAATCCACTGCTCCGCCGTAGATGCAGACCACTGCCATGTTTTCACTGTTGTACACTCAAACCGCTCGCTATTGACGAACACTTCTGAGCATCACTTTTGTTCACGTAGCACGATAGCAACCACTGCGTTGTCGCCACATTTGATCACCTCCAGCAATAAGCTTATGATAAAAAAACTTCACAAGTTTCATACTTTGGCGCTTGTGCTCGCATGATTCATACTATCGTGCTCCTGACCTGTAGACCTCCAACCACCACGTAGAGATCAGACTGTCTACGTGTTAGATATACAAAACGTTTGGAAAGTCCTAAGCCGGGATAATCAACGCCGGTGTCTCTTCTTGATCCGGTAGCCGAACGTGGCTCTGCACTCGAGGTGGCGAGCTCCAACCAGTACTTCGAATGCTCCAGCTTCGTATGATTGCTTCGTTAGAGTTGGTAGGAAGCTGATAGATTGACATTAACGTCGACGTGAACGTCCTGCACTCTCTGACCTGACGACTTGGGTCCTTCGACTGCTGCGAGACAACCCTGGCAGGCACCGTGTCAGCATCGTGCGAAACCTCGACGCAGCTCGAAATGAGACGGCTCCCGGCCTACATGTGGAAAGAGTTGCACACTGCTGCGCCGGTAGAGGCGAAAACGAATCGTGCTTCAAGCACAGACGACCCAGCGAGAAAACTGCATCTTCCACGCAGCTCGTGGCTCTCAAGCGTTTTCAGCGTTTCAACGGCGTCGTCCTCAGCGTCAGCTTGGAGCTCTTCCTCGCTTAGTGCCTGGGATCGGCAGCCATGGCCAGGCGCGCCGTCATGGAGCGGGTTGGCAACCGGTTTTATTGAACGCTTCCGTTCAGTCTCTCGAGCGACTTCTTCCGACCCGCGTCAGGTGCTAATGAATCCGATGCCAACAAAGATGAAGAACACTTGGAAACCACTTTCTTGATGGTTAGCTTACTACTGGTACAACTTATCTGACTTTGTTCTGGAGGAATATGCCTATGCTCGCATCGTGATCTCGCGAATCTTCTCGACGAGCTTAATAGGCGCAGACAGACCGAGGTAGCGCACAACCATTGCCGGCAAGTTGCCGCCCAGATCCATGTGAGCAATCACACTCATCTCGCACATGTTGGGATTGGTAGGATGGGGCGTCACCACGTAGCCTGAGATGTGAATGGTCGCACGCACGTAGCCCTTGCGTTCAGGCACGTACTCGACCGAGCGTGTAGCGATGAGGATGCGGCCGCTGGCCTCCTCACGGTAAGTGGAGACAACAGAGAAGTCACGGGCCGCCGTGAACATGACGGACTTGGCGGTCACACGACGCACCTCGGAGGCGTCGCTGAGCTTCTCCATCATCTTGGCTTCCTTGGTCATCTCGTCGAACTTGGGCACCATGTCGCAGCGCATGAGGATGTGGGCGGCCTTGTCGGCGCTCACTTGGAGCGTGCCCGTAGTCTTCATAGAGAACCACTCACTGCCTGCAATTTCACCGTACACGACTTGGATGCCCTTGTTGCTCGGGCCATCGCGCCAGCCATTGGGCAGCACGTCAGCGCCTGCGTAGCGCGTCAGCAGCTTGGCGATGCTGTCCTCTTCGAAGGCCTGGATGTTGGCGCGCACAGTCGCGATGGGTGCGGGGATGGCGAAGGTCAGCGCCGACTCGGACTCGGCCACAGGCGTCTCCTGTGGCGCGCCCTGTTTCGTGTCAACGCCGCCGCGTGTGATCTCCACGGTGCTCTCAAAGGCCATTGGGTCGGGGGTTTCTAGTGTCTTGCTCTCGGCAAATTCGGGAATGACAGTTCTTGACAGGCGCGAGGCGCAATAGTGCGCAACCATTGGCTTCTATTTCCGCCCTGCGATACGCACCCGAGGATTACGCAGAAAACCTGTTGGAGGGAATGTTTTATGCTCTTAGGAAGGCTTATTGACAAGATGCTGAGACACGACGTGAGGATGATGCGATCCAGTTTTAGCTCCGAATTACCTCGGAATTACCTCCGAACTGCTGACATAGTGCTTGAGTGCTGCAACCAGCGTATGGGTTGGCGGTGCTAAGGCCCAGAGAACCGGATGGCATCTTCATTATCGCAATGTCTAGCTCCATCCGGCTGCCGACAGACTCAGCTGACAGCTGCAGCCAAAAATATGTGGCTGTGCTGCAGCTAGCTAAATTGACATCGGCTGCGCAGACAGCGATGTATGGTGAGATTGGCAAGGCATGTCCTTGGTGTACTAGTCTAGTACTACTAGACAATGTCTATAGATGACAGAGTTGTTGCAAGACATGGATTTTCTACATGGCACAACCTACACCACACTTGTGTGGTGACATTTCCGGCGGTAAGTGAAGTCACAGCCCTCCTTTTAGCCTCCGAATTACGGCGACCAACACTCTCGCTCCAATTCGTGTCTCGCATTAGGTAACACGTCTCTGTTTGCGCTCCTAACACGCTGACTCTTGCCGACAACTTCATGCGAGATGAAGAATCGAGTGCATGTAGCTCCTGATGTGGTGGCACTTTCGCGATGCTGTTGACAGCAGTCATTGCTTGCGGCAATGTTGTACCCACGTCTGCCGTCGCATACGCTGCAGTAGTGCGGCAGGATATTGTGTGTCCCAAGCGGCAGAAGCGACTTAATTATGGGACGCGATTACGGTCATTGCTTGCGCGCAGATCAGCGACTTATGGAGAGTCCCACCATCACAATGTCATCACTGTGGGCCACCAGTGATCTCTGATAGTGCTGTGCGAAATGCTCCTCTACTGTTGTACTTGCAACCCGACAAACAACACGTTATGGTGGCTATCCAGTGACCGGGTTAATTTGACCTCGTTACATAGCAGATATGCACTTCCGACCGACGTCGGTGCACAACTACGTCGGTCTCATGCAGGTTGT